>JAEAOA010001977.1:1955000-2197500 GCA_016746295.1 Potamilus streckersoni
TGAGGAGTTTGGCGGGGGTGGGGGAGGAGGTGTGGGAAGGGGGTGGTGGGCCAAAACCCTCATTTCCCTTTACTACTGATGCATCAACGATTGCAATTCGTGTTGTAACTGGGACATCTCGGTCAAATGAGGATTGGGAGATAAATGAGGGGTCCGTTGTTCCATTCATCGTTTGTAAGGCGCACTAATGTCAATTTTTGTTCTTCCATCTGATTTCAAAGGTCACGTCTGAGATCTTGTAACCATGGATATCCCTTTTATATTCTTGGAACTTTTTTTATCTACCTCTCAGGGCTTCTCCCATCATGAATCCCGCTATTCCTTTTAGTATGGGTGTTTTTTTTATATAAATTTATATAAATACTCCGAATTGCACAAACATGTTTTTCTTTTGACGGATGGATATTTTTTTGACCATTTGGTAAAGAACGTGTCGATATATCGCTAAGCATTTTTCCTGATGTGGAGACAAAGGCATCATGCATTTCAAGACGTTCTGACAACATTCGAACACGGTATCTACAACGTCTTTGGATGCGGTTTGAATGACTTGTTTTTGCATGAGTGGAGGGGCTTTGAAAAGAACGCACAACACGAGGAAGCAGTCCTTACCTTTTCTTTCCTTTGGAGCTAGAAGAGGGATGGTTTCTGGTGGATGACATCTTTGTTTCATCCGCCCTTTTATCTTATTCTTTGGAGTTGGTCGAAGGGTTTGTAAGCAGTCTCTTTGTCTACCTCTTTGACTATCGCTTTGTCAAAAATGTTACGATATTTTATCCTATACCGCCAAATAATCATCCCCTTTGGTTGTTCCTCATTTTCTTTGAACGATTGTGTCTTTTCTGGGGAAGACATTTGTGCATGGCTAAGCGCTTTTTTGAATGACGAGACTGTCCTTATCTTTTTCATTTTACTTTTTGGATTCGATGAGGTGGACGATCGATCAAATGATGTTTATGTTCCATCAAATGTTTGACAAATTCGGTTTTGCCTGAACCACTCTATTTAGCAATTAACATTTTAACGGGATAGCGAAGATGCAAGGCTTCCCAACTGGCACGATCTAAGTTTTAGTCGATGATTTGAAAGTTGAGGAAGAGTAAGCAGACAGCAGAGGTAGCCATAATGTAGGGAATGTCACTATTGAAAGGCAGACAGACAAGACAAGCGTTTTTATACTTTTTCAGGACACGTTTTTTACAATCTTTAAATGTGAACAAAAGGAAAGACAAAAATACTTAAAAGCCAAATGATTAAGCACATGGATAATATACTCATCTAAACGATCAAAGTGGAAGATAAACAAGTCACTGTAAAACATTTTTGGTGACCAAGGTGTGGAGTCGTAGAGACAGTTTGTAATGTTCTTAAGAGTCTTTACAATTGGCACAGTCACACAGAGATCTTCCTGAAATGGCCTTACGGGGAAGTCGATGACAGTCTTGTCCTGAAGGGAGTGATTTTCCTCTGAGATGTGTTCTTCTGGCACTGTGGTTAACACATATTTAAAGTTACTTTGTTCACTAAACGTTTAATTTATGATCACAAACCTTGGGCATAGAGTGCCAGTTCTTTTGTCCAACCCTCGAAGACCAAACATTTCCAGTGAGCGTTTTTAAATCGTAAACATCTTCAGTACCTTAAAGTTAACAATTCTTATTTTCCCGTAAAGCTCGAGATGAAAGTGCAAGGTTTTTAACAGAACAAGTCTCTCGTGTACATATAAAGTAATCACTTTCATGCTTTTGGTTGTATGTAATGTTCGTAAAGAATCCGCAAGGAATATGGTGGTAAACAAAATCCCAGAAACAGAGGCACCAAGACACACACTAAACGATGACCCCAATTTAATGGATAATTTATTGTAATAAGTGATGGTAATCTTCCACCGTTAGAATGCTGTCATTGATTTCCTTCCACTGAATCTGTTGTATCACAACGGATAAAAGTCGTGGCATGGTAGCCAATTTTTATACCTTTCTAGAGCAAAAGTGACGAACGTAATTTCTGCCCACTGAGATTCCAGGAAACGGTCAAAAATGTTATTAAAATCTTCTAATGTAATTGGTCTAAAGCGGAATATTCGGAAGATCTTAGACATGATGTAGACAAATCTGACAAATTTGCTGACTTTTCTAACTGTTCTCTTGTGAATTTCTGGACACAAATGTTCCTCAGTCACCATTTGAGATTTTGCTCTGACAAGTAACCACCAAATATCCTTGTAGATTGTCTCTTGCAACTGTTTCTTAATCTTTGAATATTATATTTCAAATGGGGTTCATATACTTGTCTACATTTGACTACTTCAATCACTAGGGTCCCACTAAAAATAGGTAGGGACAGTGATGAAACCATCAAGCATGTTCTAGGTAAGTGGAATATTCCTGCTACCACTGGTGAAGTGCCATACTGCAACTGAAGCACTTGACTTTATACCCTTCGCTCAAGTAGATAAATCCAGGTCTGGCTAAATATGGACATGAGTCGTTGGAGGTCCACTAAGGAACACGCTTTGGCAATGTGCAGGCATCTTTCAAAGGATCGATCCCTCCGTGCAACATGGACAATTTTCGAATTGTTTCACAGTAACGCCGCAAAATGTCCACGTCGGATCGACAATACTTTAATATTTCTTCCTGGAAGTCGATGAGATCTGAGGCGTGAGTGTACCAAGTGTAGAAAACTTGTCTTGTTCGGTGCGCATATTGTCAAGGTAGTAGTAGTGAGTATCAGGCAAACGTAGAACGGCGTTTTGATTGGCATCAGTATTGAAAAAGTGCGGAATATCCTTTGGTCATGTCTGCAATTCCACTCAAAGGAAAGGCCATGTAACTAATGTAACTAATCGAATATTTAAACTGCACTTGTCCGACTTGCAAGGATAAAAACTTTGATGTCGTTCAAAATGACTTTAGGACGTTCAGTGCGTTGTTCAGTTTACGATCTGAAAAGACATTGCACATCGTATCCCCAGAAATTGTGAGCCATCACCATGGCATAGCGATGGCAATCTCCGTAACGTTCGATGTCCTCGTGTCTCCAAGTCTCATCGATGTGGTCTAAGATCCATTAGGTAAAATAGACTAGCGTGTTTGGTTCCCAAAAGATTTTTTCACATTCTCCAAGAATCTTGCTACATTGAGGGCAATGACTAAAGATACGTTTCTGCATGCACTTCTCGCGAGCTCGATGAGCCACGCAGAAATTAGGAATGTGGATACCAGTCTCTTACATGCATTCAAAATCGAAAAAGATGAAATTGCGTTCTCTCTGGTCATCTTCCTCGTGATATTTGGAATGGTATTTTTGAATATAGCTTTTGTATTCTAAGTCCACCATTTGGCAACAAATGAGACATGAGATCCTTCCTCGACATATGTGAGTCTTGGCACAATTGGTACATATGCCTAGTCCATAATTAGTGCACAATCTCAGCAGCTAACAAGCACTTTTCTGCTGTGAACCTTGGCTTTTCAAATGTTGAGAGCTGACAAAAGTGCTTTGATAAGCTGGACAATGCACTCTTGTCCTTCGTTAAGACATGTTTTAGAAACCAAACATCCCTCACATTACAATCCACAATGCTTGTGTTGCTTTCGATTGTTAAAGCCATAGTTATATTTCGCACCGTTATTACATATCGGCCCGTTCAAGTTAGCGCAAAGAAAGACTGACTACAACAAGCGTTGTAAATTTTAACAAAAATAATTCATTTTTCTAGAGAACATAGAGAAAAGGGAAATATATGAAATAAGACATATGATTTTCGAAAGAGATTCAAATTGTGTGTTCTAGAGATATGAAAAAATATATAAGTCCTGTGAACAGTTCAAAATTGACACAGTCTGAAGTTCAGTTGTCTAAGATGGCGGATGATGACAGCAAACGAAGGCTGACACAATAATCCCAGAAATTTCACAGTGAAGTACAGTTTGTATTTTTCCGTTCCAATTTAGAAGAATTTCAGAAAATGTATTTGTCCACACCAGTAGTGTTGTACTCCAGGGACAATAATTATTTAGAAGTAGACGAAGTACAATTATCTCTACAAACAAGACACATGTCGTTCTACCTAAACATGCGAACAGACAACTTCTAGCACAAAACTACCTTTTTAAGATAATAGAAGCTATGTGACTCTCTAAGATGTTGAAATCGGCTACGACTCTGACTGAACTTTCTTACAAATAACTAAGCATATAAAACATCGTTTCATGTACACGTGCACAGAGGACACGTGTAATTTTAATTTTGCATTACCTCTGGACATTAAAAATGCCTGACCAAGTATCAGCTAATCATTTGCAAAGCAACTCCTGAATGTTTACTTGCGATGAATTTAATATTGTACTTACATGAGTCACATTTACGATTTAAGTAAACACGATGTTTCTAGCAAAACATTAGATTCATGCTACCATAATAATAATAATAATAATAATAATAATAATAATAATAATAATAATAATAATAATAATAATAAAAGTAACAATAACACTTAATTATATAAAAAAGAAAAAAGAAAATAAAAAGATTTACACAAAATTCATTCCTTAACACACATAATTCATCTAGAGTCGTAACACAATAATTCGGTAGTACTTTTGATGACAGCAAAATGTTAAAAATGTTCATCGTACTGATAGACATGAATGTATTTTCTATCTTTGAAAATCTTTGCTTCGAACAACAGAGGTCCACACACGTTTTGAGTATGCACTCTCAAGGTGTAGCATGGACCTTAGACCTCTTACTAGTTTTTCATTTCAGGAATGCCAAAGGGTATATCTTTGAATATCCCAGCTTGCTGTAACAGGAGTTTTGCGTCTCTTCGGTCTGATTTTGAATAGTTTTCCAGGCTCTTTTCCATTCTGTCGCATCGTTCTTGTCAGCATTCTTTCGTCCCACCAAGATGGCCCTGGATGAAACATCTGGTCTTGACGAGGCTCTTTTTGGTTCTGCGAAGGTAGTCTACCAATAACACATTGTTACGTCCCGTCCCTTTGGGAAGAGAAACGCGAATCATTTACAGCAAGAGTACAAACTTCTTCCATTTTGTTTCGCAAATCCGCAACGTACTTGCAGGTAGTAAGTACCTCTTCGACAGCGTGTTCTTCCGTCTACAGCTGTCTCAGTACGGCGATGGGACCACTACGGTCTTCCCATATAGGAGTTCAAAGAAGAAGACCCTAAACTTGCTTGGGGTACTTCCCGATATGCGAAAAGCATCGCAGGAATATTCTGGCTTTGGGATGGCCTTCACACAGCTTCTTAAGCGTGTTTTTCAGAGTCCCGTTAAGTCGCTAGTTAAGTTGTAGTCGTGAGGTGCTAAATCGAAAATCAGTCGGTTCACCTCACCCATCACAAGACTCATGAATTGTGTCCTTTGATCGGTCAGGATTTAGTCGGGCACTCCTAATCTTGAGAAAATTCGAAGCAGCGCCTCGGTAACGGTTTCCGAATGAATATTACGCAAAGCGACAGCCTCCAGATAGCGTGTAGCGAATCATAGGACCGTTAGAATATACCGATTTCCTTGCAACGACGCTGGTTTCGTCAGTCCGATCAGATCCATCGCGACGCGTCAAAATGGCTTATCGAAAACGGGTGTACTCTCCAAGGGGACGGGTCGACGTTGCGTTTTCGGTGCCTTTCTCCGATACTTGTCACAGGAGAGACATAATAGCTTAACATCTCCCTGGACCACTAGCCAATATAATTTCCTGACAATACCATCATGCGTATTGGCAATTCCCATGTGTCCTTTCATGAGACTTTCATGCATAAGTTTTAAAACTTCATATCGCTTCTCCTTTGGCACGAAAACTTGCTTGAAAAGTTCGTTTCCCTTCCAGGCGTAGCGATAGATGTTCAACTTCTTGTACACGAACTTCACCCCACCGTTCGGAGTTTCTTTCTCCGTTCCTTTTCAGCATGTTTATGCAACTGTACCAGTGTTGCTTCTTCCTGATGAACTTCCTCAACTCGACCGGAAGTACATTTTTGACAAGTGTTGACGTAACTTTCATCGGCTTCAGTTTCGTTTGCTTATTCTTGGACTTGGTTAATATAGCACTCACCGGCTTCGATGTGCAGGTTTCGGGGTTTGGTTACGACAACACATAACGACTTCACAGTATGACGTTATGTGATAGCCCATCCAAGCACGCAGCTTCAATTTTCCCATTCAGGTACGTTGAATCGAGTCCCAAAAACGTTTACGGTATGTTTCGGCGGTCAGCCGATAATGACAAAAAATGGCCTTCTTGAGTTGTTGTTGACGTTAACATCTTCTATGGCTAAGTTATGGTAAACTTCGCGAGTTGCACCCTACAAATAGGCCGAGACGTTAGTCGCCCAATGTTGCTCGAGAATTATGTGAACGCACGCGAGTTTCTATAATTCCACAAGAAAGTAGTCAATGGACTCTTCCTTGTCGTTGAACCGTGACATAATTATCCGTACCATTCGGAGGTCGATAATCAGTCGTACACCCCCTCCAGAACTCGTACTGTAGTTGTCCCTATCGGCGTTCCTAGCTTCTACCTTTAATTTCTCCATTTCGATAGCGTGGGCGAGCTCTCTTTCTTTCGCAGTCGGTGATATTCTGGCCAGCTCCTTGTGTCCCTCTCTGTCCTCTGATATCTTGGCCAGCTCCAGCTCTTTCTCATTTATCTCTTTCAGCTGATTTTTCAACCATTCTAGACAGCTATTTCTGAGCCTCTCTTTCGGCTGCTTTCACTGCCTTCCATTCTTTGTGTCTCTCATCGAGGAATGCTGCCAGGTGATTTCTCTCGTAACCTAGATCTTCCTTTCCCATGGCGCAATACTCTTTAATAATCTGTCTTTCCATAGCCATTTTATGATGATACTAACAGCTAGAGATACCTTGATATTTGCTTCACATTTGCCGAAAGTAAATGAAATCTACCACACATGCAATAATTAAAATATAACATACACAATTTCAAATAATAAAATTCCAAATGCAAAGGATGGAAAAAATATCTCACAACTGTTCACTAGTACTTCCTAATAAATAATACGTTATCTCTAATTCAGATCCCAGACGAAGCCGCTACTGTCAATGTTGCCCCCACTGTAAGGTTTTGGTAGTGGGGATTGGGGGTGGGGTGCTTCCAATATTTATATAAATTATTGTAGAAGTCCCACCCAGGCTCGATTTGGAAATTGATTTAGTTAAAGTTAGATGTACAGCTCCTAGCCCCCAGTCAGCCATACCGACAGTTAAACTATTAAAGAGACAAAAAAGGTGAAATATAATACGAACAATTTAATAACAAATAAATGGGCAATAATTCGAATTTCCCAAATACACTTCTTCCGCTCGACCCTTTACTATCCTATTGCTTCATTTGATTTGTAGTGGGAGAGATTTCCACCTGTCCTTGTGCTCTGTTCATCTGCGTATTCCTCTCAATCTCCAAATTCCCTCTCGTCCTCCGTGATTTTCTCCTCCAGACCACTTTTCTCCCCCTCCCCTTCTACCCCTATTTGTATATCGCCTACACGTTGTCGACTCCTTCTGCAGTCAGTCTCAGTTCTGTCTCCCTCTTAGAGACTCGGAACTTCGAAACTTTCACTGGAAGTTATATCCCCCGAAAAGCTCCCTTGTCGAAGCTTTTCCTTGTCTTATAATTCTGGTCCTAAGATTACTGCCAAATTACGAGTGGCTTTATCGGACTACCCTTAATTCCTATAAAACGGCAATATGTACCTCTCATAATCTGCGTAGGTATACTGATAATATTAAAACGAATTTTAGCTATATTTCGGATCAAAAGATTCAATCCCACCCTCTACCTGAATTACGTTTGGATGTCGCTGTGGACTGTCCCAATCAAACCAAGCGGACTGTGCCTTTTCGCTTGTCTGTCTACGTGGCGGGTGTGAACACGTCCCGCTCACCCAGCGGGCTTCCTTTTGATCCCCGAACCAATGTTTAACACATGGATGTGAATACTACAAGCCTATGACTGGCGACTATTATATAGTCTGTCTGGTTGGCGATTTTCATAATCGATTTATACTGCTTGTGGAGATATTTACACATCAAACGCGATATTAATACTCAAGTTTATACATCCTGTTAACCTGGACAGAGAAATCGTGACAATGGTAGTGGACTTTGGTTTGGTGTAGACTCTCTGGGACTGGATGGCTCATTCATGTCTTTTCAAAATCGCTGGCATGTATATGAGCTTAGACTTCAGCAACTGTGCGAGGCGACTAGTCACGTTTCTGTCTCTTTCTCCTTTTTTACGAAACTATGCGATCGTTTCATCTTAAGTGCAAAAAGTTAAATGATTACATTTTAAACGCCATGTCCACCTTTATATCCATGTATGATTAGTGTATATATAAAGGGTCAGTGTCTTCCTTCCAAGTATTCATTTCACTCTGCAACCTACCAGAACGATGAAAGAGCCAACTTCTAACTTCTCATCAGAGCTTTGCGAGGTGGCATTCGATGGTTTTCTTCAGACCAGCCGACAGATAACTCCCCCTCCTTTCGGGATAAAAGTCAAGATAATTGCTATATTTGTCAGAAGAACGGGCATTGGCCTTCAGAATGTCCAGACCGTAAAAAAAAGCAAGACAGGCTTTAAAGGAGACAAAAGTCAAGATACACGTTATCATTGTCGAGAGAAAGGATGTTGGTCTTCAGACTGCCCTAAGAAACAATAGATCCGTTCCGAAAGGGAAGAATAGGTACCCCGCCCCCCCCCCGACACATGATGAAAGAGCAGAAAAGAAGAGCTTCTTAAAGTGTTGTTTTCTGACATTGGATTGCAAATTTCTACCAGAATAGACTAGAAAGCAACACGTGTCTCTTGGTTTTGATATTTAGAAAAAGGACCTACACTCATGCACACATACACGTACATCATGGGATACAAATGGGATTTTGAGTTTTAATTGACTTTGGGAAAATGAATACTATATCATTTCAAAAAAAGTGGATGGCCATGAAATGGACCGTTGGGTGTTTTTATTTCTAAGAAAAAACAATCTCAGGAACTAGAAGTAATCAGCTTTAACTGCCTTATTCCTTTACCATGGCCAATGCCTACTTCTGGATCTGCTCCTGTGGATGATTTAGTAGAAATCGCTTGGGTGGGTATCTAAGGATTAGTAACAGAGTTGGCCTGTTCAGCTCGGAAAGGTCTTTATCTCTTGGGTCGTGGTGTGGTGTTTATAATTTTTAACGTAACTGTTAACAATTTTTCAGTCATATCGCTACGATCTCTGCAGTGTGGCAGTTTATTGTGATGTCTAGCACTGGGGCATCATGCCGCAGACATGTAGCATAATGTCCCACCCAGTCACATTGTCCTGACACGAGGATGACCAGTCCTAAAACTAACCTCTTAATGCTGAGCGTCAAGTGAGGCCGCTATTAGTACCATTTTTGTAAGTCTTTGGTATGACTCGACCGGGGATCGAACCCACGACCTCCCGAATCCGAGGCGGACGGTCTAACCACTAGGTCACCGGAGCGGTTTTCTTAGGTCGTAATATTGAAGTCTGATACATTTGTTTCAGACTCCTTAATTCTGCCAAAATATCTAAGGATACCGTCAACGTTTGACTTTCACCGTCTTCCTATTCTTATAGACCTTGTTTCTTCTCTGCTTTTTCTTCTTCCTATCCTTTTCTCCTTTCCTCGTCTTCTTGCTGTTGCTGTGGAAGGAAATAAAACTGTTCTCCTTCTTTCTGCTGTTGCAAACATTTCTCAAATTTTTCTTTCTGTCTCTGTTTAAAATCTTCGAAGTGTGGTAAAGTAAAAGGTGACGAAGGTGCTGGTACTGGAACAAATTCTTGTGAAGAAGAGAGAAAATCCACTAAATCCCAATTAAAATTGGTCTCTTCTGGAAGTAGGTCTGTGTTAGTTTTGATAGCCACTGCTATGCTCTTACTCCTCGTCGCCACGGCCGGTGCACCCCGAGTCATCTTCTTAGCATCCGTCATGTTGTAACTCTTTCGCATAGATTCACTGCGCAGAGACGCTAGTGCATCTTTATAGGTAATGTGACGTCATAGGTGGATAGCTCTCTTCGTATTGAAAGACAGACTCCGCACTGTGGTTGAATTTTGTAATGCGTGTTAGGATTGGTGAAAAAAAAATCAATCCTTTTCGATGCACTCTTCCACTATAAATATCCACAGTTCACTTCATTCCCTTCACCTGTTCTCGTCACAAGATTTTGACAAGCGTAGAATCATCTACTCTCGTATCGTCGATTCTTTTCCACACGGACTTACCCATCTATGTCAAATAATCCAAATCACTGATACAACGTTTGGAAACGAATGATATATGTGGAGAGAGAATGCTGTCCGAAGCGAGTCTCAATCTATGGTCCAGTAATGAGTCGAAGTTTGAGGAAAATAAGAAGATCCGTAAGATGCCCTCCATGTTGACTGAATGTTAACAAAACAAAACCCAAAGGCCCTTTCAGAGCTACTTCATTGCCTCAAAAGACAGCTATTTTATCTTGCCATATATGTGTACCTTTTTATCTGGTGTTTGTGCTATGTTTATGTATTTGTTTCTTTGTCTATAGCTGAACTTACCTACCACCCGCTGCTCGCCTTTTCTCCCACTGTCGCTGCTGTTTGGCCCGATTGAGGTCAGCCCCTTGCAACATTGTTGCTAATGCCCATTACTGTGACGTCAACCTACCTGTTCTATTCCTATTCTCCCTATACAAAACCCAACCTTTCTAACCCATGCGACAGAGAAATCTAGCTGTTTTACCAACCTTACTTTTCTTATATTGTCTAGTCATCTCAGATCAGTCTTCTCAGTCAAGGTGACCGGAGTTGTGAATTTTGAAAAGATGTTATGTTGGCATTTTTTGTTCTTTGCGTACTTTTAAAATCTAAATTATGCCAATCTGCCGGGTGTTAGGCCATCCTGTAAAATACTATCGGCCTATCGTATTATAGTCGCATTTTGCGCTGAGTACTTCTGCGATTGCTTGTGGCCCCAGGATGAGCCACAGTCTCTTTAAGAAGGCGCTTGGTCCCGGTCTGGGCCTTTCAGCAACTTTGACCCGTTACTCATATAATTTTGACGCACTTTATCGCCCACAAATTATAGACCCAGCAACCTAGCCCTCCCTCCCCCAAATCACTTCGTGCCGCTGATACAGGAGCGGAACTTTGTACAGGAATATTGTTAAAACTGGAAATAAAACTGATCATATTTGATATTAGTTGTACACCTAGTAGGTCTACTATTGCGATAGCTACTAACTGGGTGCATCGTTAACTACAATGCCAGTTTCGATTGTAGTCCTTCTGAGATGGGCTACACATTCTCCAGAATAACCAAGGATGACAGTGCTGAAGCAACCACAGACAGCCTTAACTGCAAGTTTGTTAGAGACCATTTCTTTATTATAGTTTGGATGAACACGATTTTAAGAAGCACAAAACACCATATCCTTGTGTAGAAGGTGTACGTAACCAGTCTTTTGATCTTGATTCGAGTTTGTATGGTAACTTAGAAAATGGTTTTATGGAAACTGATATTGTTGTCTCAGTGTTCTTAAACAGACAGAATGGCCTCGACAATGTGCCTTGCGGCCTGAAAAAATGTCTATTTTATATTAAACAATACTAAAAACTTCGACAAACGCGCAGAAAATAGAAGTAGTAGATTTGGTGATGATGCAAATGTATGAACTAAAACTCCTTACTAAATAAAATGTATTTTCTCTCATTATTCAGCACATCCTTATTCGGTATTTAATTTCAATTCCTTATCCAGCTCTTTGATCAATGAAGTCTTGATAATCAGATGAAAATCATATACTGTGGATAAATGTTGGTATTTACTTTTTAATGTAAGTAAAATATTGGTATATACTTTTAATGTCTGTAAATCATAGTATAAACGCTGTGCGCAGGACCTCTGTGATTACCCATTAAATGACCATGATTTCTAACTTCGTCGGTTCAGATACCTTTTCACAAATATGACCTATGCTGGTGGAATTAAAATATTTTTTTTTCTTGTGTGAAAATCAAATCAATGTAGCAGCGTTTATAGGTCTAAGTTCTTCGTATTTAGCTTATTCAATTTTAGGCAAATGCTAGTAGGGCTTTTCGACGCAGTCTCTCTCCCTGCTTATTATATGCTCATAGTTTTGTGAACCCGTTTAATGTTGTGATAATATATGTTTTATATTATTCACGGAAAGAGGTCTAAACATAGGAATCTAACCAATGAATATCTATTAAAAACAAAGAAGAACCTTCATTCAAAATTAAAAAGAATAACAATTTTCTCTTCAAAATTCTCTTTAATTTTTTGTTACATAATAAAACATGAACAGATGGGAGGAGGCGACGTAAACATTTAAAAAAAAAAACTTTACAAATTTCGGCACATGGATAGGGGTGTCACCTAGAAAATTATCAGTTTAATCATCGCTGATGTTCCAAGAGGTGTCCACACAAAAGAAATGTATTGTCCACGAATTATGAGTCTTGTTTGCAGGAGCTCATTAGTTTTAATATACTTTTTAAAATCAAATTTTAATACGTACAGAACTAGATTGTAGCTTTCCAATTTAGCAACAAAAGTATCTTCTTGCATTAGCATATTCTGTTTTATACTTGATTGTCAGATCTTTTTTTTTTTTCGTGTAATTTTAATTGGATATTAACATATTTAGACACTTCTCGAGTAGCATTTTATTGGTGTACTTGTTAACTTGAGATGGCTCTAATCTTGATAAATCCTTTCTACCCAATTCCACAATACTGGTATTTCTCCATAAAGGATAGTAATAAAAAAAAAAGATATCCTTATGACTGCCCCTCTTTCTTTCTGACACTTTAACTGGTCTTACAAGTGTCTCTAGAATTTCATATACATTAATATATACGTTAAATTCATCCTCAAAGTCACCAGCATCTTCTATTTTTGTTTAGGCACATATGAAACTAATGTACATACCAGTTAAAGCTTTATTTTAATGGCCTGTACGGTTTATCTATTGGTGCCCGTGGGTTCAGGCCCGGCCTTATAGTTCGCTGGCAGCTGGGCACGTGCCCTAGAGGAAGATGCACGTGCCTGTTTTAAACGATACGTACATATAAGATTTCTGCATCGAACCCGTGTTTGACTAGCACAACCCTCTATAAGGTGGTCATTTTGAATTTCGTGCTAGAGGTGTCTAAAACTGTACGCATGTGTGTTTCGGAAAGATAGGCATGCAGCGAAATTACACATTTTTAATAAATTGGTGAAATCAGACCCAAAAATAATCTAAAAATATCAAAAAAGATTTGGAGGGATGATTTATCAGACTACGTGATACGTAACTCGATATATTCAGAAATACGTATATTGTGGTACACGAGAATTTTTTGGTACCCATCTCTGAACAATACTGTGTTACGCACCGCCAGAAAATGATACCGCTGTAAACCACTACACCAATTATATCGAGCACTTCTCATTGATGATTAGTACTAACTTAGAACTGATACGGTCCAAGTCTTCGGACCATGTGAAATATTGTATAATAAAGAAGAAGAAAAACAAATAAACAAAAAACAACGGTGATTGTTTTAATGTATCATTTTATTTTATTGAAATTACTAACGTTGAAAAATATCGTGGAATCAGGACCCATGCAACATTTTTTTTTCTTCTGTATATTGGGGTCTGAATGTATTATTGTTTTTGTTGGATTTCTTATAAGTTATCTTTATAATATATAATGTCATATTGACTAATATTCCTAAATAAAACTCCTGTCAAATTTATAATTTATTTAATTCGGTACATTTTCATATTTGAATGTCATACATCCATATCCTGCTAATCTTGCAGACCTCGAGATAATTATAATAAAGAAAATGATAAGGTAAGGAAAATGGTGTTTTTATCTCTGCTGAAAGATTTTGAGAATGAAGATGAAAGTGTGCTTAAATTTAAGGGATTCTGTTTTTTTTGGGGGGGGTGGTCTTTTATATATATATATATATATATATATATATATATATATATATATATATATAAATATATATATATATATATATATATATATATATATATATATATATATATATATATATATATATTAATGCAACTCAATCCCGGATTAAACCCTGTGGAGGCCCCTAGGCAGTCGAAATCTCGCCTCCCACCTCACAAATTATCTTCGAATACGTTTTTAATTTTACCAACACTAAAGGTCGTAGGGCCCATAGGCCGGTGCTTACTCTGCATATTTCGTAAACCGGCACAGATGCCTGTCCTACGGTTTAATGTTTTGCTTGAACAGTTCGCATATAAATAATTATAATACAACAAAAAAACAAAAACAAAAAAAAAAAAAAAAAAACAATTGGTGAGATCATTTGACCATAATATTACAAAACCTGTGGGTTGCTGCCTCGATAATTAAACATTAACACTTGGTTGATCAGTCTGCCCTTGTTTCATTTAAGTACAAACAACAGTACTGAGTTCCGGTGAACATCAATTTGCAAAAGCTGTTTGATTAATATCGCTATATTTAAAGCACTTTTATTGTCATTTTCCAATTTACTTAAATTTATTACCGTTGTAGAACATAAAATATAATGCTATTTTTAAATAACTTGATGATCGTTGCTTAGATGGAAATATTATTATATTATATATTTGTTAATATAAGTAAATCTTGATTCAGAAATTAAACATTTATTGGGCATATTGTGTGTTTAAAAGAAATATTTACGTTTGTTAATATTTGCACAGATTTTAAAGGTTAGAATAAAAATAAATTAAGTTGGTTTAATGAATTTAGTAGCAAGATAAATGTTCAATCGTAACAGTAAAGTAAGTTGTGATATTGTGTTAGTCATTAATAACTTCACATTTTTTGGGTAAATACAGCGTATAACGAAAAGAAAACACGGCTTGCTTGAGAATTAAAAAAAATATATATATGTCATTTTTTTTATACATTGCTCTTTGATAGTGTTGAAAGTAGACCATACTGACCTAATATATGAACTTTTTAAATGTTTTTTTTCCCCAAAGATTTCTTCTTCATGAATAAATGTTTCTTTTTCTTAACATTAAAACCTCAATTCTGTTTTAAAAATCATCTATTTTGTTTTCATTAAGAATAAAAATATATAATGAACTATCCGAAGTAAATTTGCGAGCTGAAAATCAGCCTTTTACTCATTATTTTACTTTGCTTGTGGAAGCAGCAATAACTGCTAAAATAAATCAGGTATATGTGTTCAGGGCCGTATCAGATCAATTGTTTTTTTGGGTTTTTTTTCTTTTTACTTTCTTAATTTTTTTTAATTTATTTTTTTAATGTCAAAAGATTTTGACTGTCCTCGCAAGGGCATCAAAGCGAAAGTCTGTCTTAATTTACTCAAATTGTGTGCATAATACCCAATAAACGTGCGAAAGAATAAAACTGAAGTCAAATTTCAAATGACAAATGACTTCTTTACGTTTGTGGTTTGTGTTTGTATTTGTGTATACGTGGGTTTCTGGAGGTGGGGATTGGCGGGGGGTATTTTGTGTTGGTTTTTATTTTAGCCTGGTGATGAACGGTTTCCGGAAACTCTAGACCCTTTCTTTACCCCCAACCCCAATTTTTTTTTTTTAATTTTATTTTTTATTGTGGTCAGGCATTTGGTTTGAATAAGCCAATAAAAATCACAGGGGCTCGTATCGTTGCTTACAATTTACCGTCATACATAAGATAATAAATATTTATTATATAGTACATGTATGACAGTAAATTGTAAGCAACGATACGATCCCCTGTGATAAAAATTTGGTCCAAATCAGCCACCAATCAAGGAGCGCATTTATACCTGTTTGGAGTTCGTTGTAAACAGTGTCTTAGAAAGCACTGACAGTGCATACTACCCGCGACACTTTGTTTCCATATCAAAACTACATGTTTCTAAGCATGGTTGACAACAACTGTCAGTGATTACGCATCAATGAACAAGTAGTAGATCATTAAAATTACACGGATACATATGACTGGACCTTAATAACTTAGCATGGAGAGGTCAAAAGAAGCGGCGTCGTTGTTTTCTAAAAATGACGAACTGGAGCAAGCTTCGTCCGCTCGGCCGGAAATGGTTCAACCGAGGGCTAGAGGCTCGCTGTCCCTCTTTAATGCATGTTCGATACTTGTGTCATCTACGGGGAGTTCAGGGATTTTTATAATAATGAGCACTCTAATAAGATACACTGGGTCGATGGCTTTCACCTTGATAACCTTGGTTGTTGCAGGACTTCTGAATTTTTCTTTGTCCCGTTGCTTCACAGAAGTTGCAGTTTGTTTGCCAAACGTTGGTGGACCTTATTTGTTTCAGCTGCATGTGTTTGGGCCTTTTGCAGCTTTTCTTTTTATATGGGGATTTTTATTTCTAGTAATTGTCCCCGCTTGGGGCCTCTTGGCTTATACGGCCGCGCTATATATACTACAGCCTATTTTCCCAAACTGCAGACCGCCAGATGATGCTGTAAAACTTCTATCAGTTTGTATGTTAGGTTAGTGAAAACATGTACATATGTTTAACTCAGATGTTGAAGACATACACAGTGTGCATTATTACTAATCTACTTAGAATCCAGATGTTTTGTATCCTTAAAATTTTTAATGTTGTTTTTTTGTAGAGAGTGCTCTGTTTGGTTGGAGACACAAAATTTAACAACATTGTGATCTAATGAAACTGAAACCGATTTCAGGACTACTTGGCTCATAACAGTCAGCCCAAAATGAATTTTGACTTCCCAAATCGGCCTGTTTATGTACTCAGTATATTTCATACTTACCTTTTTGGTCCACAATTTATGTAATAAGATTTATGTAATAGTAGGCCAAGAAATCAGCCCCACACCTGTAATGATTCTGAATGAAGTTTATGGGGGATGATATGGCCTAGTCATTCAAATCTGTAAATATTTGCAGACATTCTTGTCTGCACACATAATTTCTTGCAGCTGTTGAATTGCCGTTGGTTGAAGGGTTTCTCATGGTGATATGTATGTAACATGTCTGCATTGAATCCTGTGTTTGATGACTTGTATGTGAATTAGTACAACCTTTTGTCCTGTGGCCATTTTCAAATTTGAGCTTGATGTGGCTGTTACCAGATACTGGTAACAGTCTGAACTGTATATTGAACATTTTAATGATTCCTTAGTAGTATGGTAAAATAATAAAGGGCATCAAGCAAAATCTTGAAATCATGAGAATACACTAATTAAATTCTCCTTTTTACTTGATACTTTTAGCAAAGATGTGTTTTTTAACATTTTTAAAGTAAACAATAACACATTCCCAGAGTTCAAACTTCCTGGATCTTAGTCTGCCAGAGTTGAAAGGTTTATTGCCAAATTTATTTCAAATTTATGAATTTGTTACATGGTCAAAATGCAGCACTTGCCATTAAAAATGAAATAGTTTATTTGTTAAGTATTGGATATATTTAACCAAAATTTGTTCTTAACCAATTGATTCCTGAAACTAGTTGTCAATCAGTTTACTTAACAAAGACAAAAATGTTTGAATTTTATTTGACCAGAAGCTAAGTTTCAATTAAGTTTGAGATCTGTAAAATAGATTGCAAATAATGTCAGTTTTTTATATATCAAATCACTTATTCATTATAACACTAAAATTGTTATGTCTGTATTTGACCAATATTGTTGTGGATGGACCATGACAGTCATAATTTCTAAATTAAATATGTTATGGGCCAAGAGCTCCAGTCACTCTGGAAACAATACCAAACATCTGGAGTCGGAGTAGATTCATGCATAGTGGACATTTTAAAAAAAATATTTTATATATATTCATTGGTTGAAAAATCAGATCATGGAAAGTTGAAGTCCTTGCTGTTGAATATGTAACTGATCCAGAAACAGAGCTATTGAATTTGTGACTGGTCAAGAAACAGCTGTTAAATGTGTAATTAGTCCAGAAACAGCTGTTGAATGTGTAACTGGTCCAGAAATAGAGCTATTGAAAACATAACTGTTCCAGAAACAGCTGTTGAATATGTAAATAATCCAGAAACAGAGCTATTGAATATGTAACTGGTCCTGAAACAGCTTAAGTTAAGTTTTCAGTCAAATAAGTTGAGTACTCATCATTATGAAATTTGATGAATATTAAATATTTCATGAGTATTAAATCCATTTATGTAATGCTTACCCTAGTCTGTTATCCTTATACTCAGAAAACCCTAGGCATTACTTTTTATCCTTGTACTCAGAAAAGTCTATGCAGTACCTGTTATTCTTATACTTAGAAAACTCTAAGTGGTATGTGTTATCCTTATACTCAGAAAACCAGAGGTAGTGCCTGTTTTTGTTATACTCAGAAAACCCAGTGCAGTATTTCTTCACTATTGTTAACTTACACTTTGGAAGGGTGAAAATCAGAAATTTTAAATTTTATTATTTTTCATTTTATTTAAGACTTCAAGAATTTTACGGTCCCAACACATTATACACTGGATTTTAGTTTTTTGAGTGTTTTGTCTTTGCATTAGGCAAGACTTGGCACTTTTTATTCTCTACTAGATATCAACAGCAGTTGAAATCTTGGCATGTTTAAAGTGACAATTTTAACACATTTCTACACTAACTTTTCCATATTGTCACCAACCTCATTCTATTTTGGCTGGAGAAAGAAATAATTTTTCCACATTATTATTGTGCAGCAAGAGCCCTATGTGTGTACTGACCCCTCTTAAATTCTTTCTGTAAAGTGTCAGCATGTGGTGATAAAATAAGTATTAATCACTACTTGTCTTCATAACTAGAGTCAGTCCATTTGTGTATGACATACTATATATAAACTGTCAGTTGAGACTGTCAAGAATGATTGGTTTTATTATTCTTTCCATCAAAGGAATTGATGATATGGCAGTCAGAAAGAAATCTCAGCAAATCGTTAGCTGTGGTTATCTCCAGCTACTAACAGCTGACATTTTTAATGTTGAGAACAGACCCATCTTGAAATTATATTGTGTTTCTAAAATTAAGTTAGATGAATCATTTCAGATGCATTTAAATAGATGTATCATCCTTGTGATGATTTTAAAATGTCAGACACACTTCTCATTGCTGCTTCAATCTCACACCTCTTGTAACACCCACCACCAAATTGCAGAGTGCAGTCACAGCTAATCATAATTGATCTGACATATAAAATTACTGGTTATTTCCCTTTGATCAATCCTAAGAAAGCAGTTTGGATACATGCATGGCAAACCATTATGGACAAATATCTGCATTTTCTAATATTAGAAAATATACTGATTTATAATATTAGAAAATAAACATCTTATTTTCTAATTGAAAATCTGTGCCACCTTGAGATGAAAGCAGTATAGCTAAGCGTAAGGTTTTGGAACATGATGAATCATTCCTTACACTAAGGGAATGAAGACATGATGCAAGTAATACTGAAATACAGTCTGTATGCAGTAGAATGACATGATTGTAATAATTCATTCATATCAAGTTATAAAGGAGAAGAAATTGTAATAAAAAGAAAATGTAACTTTTGTTTGTAACTTTTCTATGTAAGGCACAAGTTGTGTCTCAACTGGATGTTTTATCTCACATTTGTTTATTCTAAATATTAAAAAATAGATTCATATAAACTTTACTGTCAGTAATAAATAAATATTCATGTATAGAAATTGACTTTGCTTTTAATGATGGTATGATGGAAGTAATACTCGTAATTACTGTTGTTGCTTTTGTTGCTGCTGCTGTCATTGTTGCCTTTATTTTTATTATTATTATTATTATTATTATTATTATTATTATATTATTATTATTATTATTATTATTATTATTATTATTATTATTAAAAACTTGTCCTTTAATCATTAAAATCATTATCGACTGCAAGAATAACAACAAATGGAACACTACCACCACCAGTAAGAACACGACACATCTCCGAAATATCTCGGTGTGTTCTTATGGCATGTAAAAACATGTTTACCATTAATAATTATTTGAATATTTAATCCATACGCAGAGAAAAATATTAGCTGTTTTGTTGTTGTTGTTGTAGGGTCTAACACCATTTTTCAGCACGAGATAGGCTATACATGGCAGGCAATATAAGTGGTGGAGGAAGAATCCTGGAAAATCCCAGACAAAAACAATGATCCATGAGAAGCTACAGGCAAGCTTTCGCACATAACCAGATTAGCCAAATCTGAGATTTGAACCCATGCAGATAGAGGTGAGATGGCAGTCATCCATAACGGTGAGCACTTATGTCCACTTGGCTACTTGGGGCCCCAGCTATAAATTGTGTTGTTTGCAAAATAAATGCCCCTGGTCCATTACAACATGAACTGATTTTGGACAAAGTCAGGTACAAAATACAGATGTATATAAGATGTGATCTTAAAAGAAAGTCAATAAATAGAACAAAAAAATATGCATAACAATGTACACAAAACTAAAATATGGTATGGTTGGTTCACACTTATCACATGACATGTATCCAGATTGACATAATGTTTTGCAAACAAAAACACCAGAAACTGCAACCAGATTTCTGTATTTGTAAAATTCCACAATTTCACATTATTATGACAGTCTTCTTTACTAGCAAGTGTATAATACAACCTAGTTTACCTAGACCATGTCGGACAAGCATAAAATGTGCTGGATGCATCACTATATAATCCTGACAGGAAACATTAATTTTGTGGACAAAATTTATGGAAATATTAATAATTTTCAAAAGTATTTACATTATTTGAACAATGAAAAAAGTATTTAGATCATTGATAGTACATGCATCTCAAGCATGATTGTTTTTTTAAATTGGTGAATAACTAACAATGTTAAAATATTTTGATTTGATTTATCTTAATTATGTACTAATTTGATCAAGCTTATATCAAATCTATTTTGCAGTGCTTATTGTTGTGCTGAACTGCATGTATCCAAAATATGTCGGTAGGGTGCAGACATTGCTTGCCAGTACAAAGATGGTAGCTTCAGTCATCATTATCATCGCTGGTGCCATCAGACTAGCACAGGGTAAGGTTTAATAACAGGATTTGTTTATGTATAGCACAGACCCAGCTTTGACAGGCATCGAGAGATGTCATGTTGGCAAATCAGGATCCACATTCTTTGAAAGCATACATCCTCATGGACCATGATCTGCAGGCAGAATTTATGATGGCAGATCAAATCTGTGCAGTTCTCATTTGACTGTATAGAATACATGGATAGATGCAGCATTTGTTATTATGTCAGATTAAATTAGAAACTATATATATGTACTTAATCATTGTGCTATAATAGTAATATACTGAATACTAGCTGTGCAGTCTCGTGGGTCCCCTACAGCCACTCCTGTATCTTGGGGATTCAGTTGGTTGGTTTATCATTGATACTTAAGCCTACATTTTGCCTTGAGCAAAACTGTAACACTAGAACTAACTTGGACAAGGCAGCATCCCAAAAAGGACAGTCATTTATTAATCCACAAAAAAAATCACAGGGCAAAGTATTTTTCACTTTCCATACAGAAAAAGATAAAGTTTAAATTTTTTAGGAGACTTGGTCACCCAATTTGCCTGGCTGCATGACCCCTGATATATATAAAGTCCTACTTGGTCAACAGGACACAAATTGTGTCTGCAAATGGAAAACACTCCAGCCCAGTTGATCTATGCTGTGGTGTTCCACAGGGGTCTGTTCTTGGACCAGTTCTTTTCATTCTGTACACTCAGCCACTCCCAAGTGTCATAGATCATCATCCAATTTCTCACCAGTTGTATGCTGATAACACCCAAATATACAAATCTAGCCATCCAGCTGAAATCGAAGCTACCATCCAAGGCATTGAGAGGTGCATTTCTGATGTGAAATCACGGATGACATGTAACAAGTTGCAGATGAATGATGATAAAACTGAAGCCATCCTGATTACAAAACAAAGACTTTCTCATTCACATCCTTTACCTCAGACAATAAATATCAGCAACACTAACATTAAATTCAAGCAGTCAGTATGAAACCTCGGTGTCACTCTTGACAGTACTCTCTCATTGCATCAACATGTCATGAACATATGCCGGGCTGCATATTTTGAGCTGAGATGCATCAGCTCCATTTGCAAGTATCTGTCAGTTGATGCCATAAAAAATTGTGTTTTCCTTAGTACTTTCAAGACTGGACTATTGTAATTCAATTCTGTCTGGTTCATCTCAATATCTACTTAAGAAACTTCAAAAAGTTCAAAACACTGCTGCTCGGATCATCCTTAGAGTACCACGATCAAAGCACGCCTCTTTGCTGCTCTGTACCCTACACTGGCTATACATATGATTCAGAATTAAACACAAAATTTGTTCTCTATGCTACATTTCACTGACAGGCTCCAGTCCAACATACCTATCTGACCTCACCCATGTGTATACACCTGCAAGATGCTTATGATCCTCTTCTGACACTCGAATTCTCAATATTCCCACTATGATGTTGAAATCATATGGACAATGTTCTTTTGATATCAGGGCCTAGCAAAGTGGAACAAATTACCCACTGCACTTAGACACAAAGACACAGTGATCTCATTCAAGAGCGCTCTTAAAACCCATCTATTTCAACTGCAAGAACAGTCATAATGACCTAATTAGGTATTATTTTTAATGTATCCTTACCTTAAAAATTTTACAGCATGTTTTCTGTTTCCAATTTTGTGGTGTTTGTTTTTAATTTTTGTAATTATTTCACTATATATTGTTTGTTTTTCATATTTTTTTAAAGCGTTGTCAAATGTTGTAAAGCGCTTAGAGCTTATAAAGATTAGGCATTATATAAAGTCCTCATTATTATTATTTATATATATATATATATATATATATATATATATATATATATATATATATATATATATATATATATATATATATATATATATATGAATATGAACCAATGGATTTATCTCTGGAATACTGGATAAGTAGATAGTTAACTTGTGTTGAACTCAGGTCACTTTAGGTCATAAGTTTTGGAAACTTACAGTCCCCAAAGCACATTCTCAGCATGAAAAGGCAAAGTCATTATGCAAACAAAATTGTGCCTGTGATGTCATCCTGCCCTTGGGGACTGACCCATGGATCTTAATTTGGGATCTGTTAATACCTCCACCCTTTAATTTTTGGTAACAGGAGATCTCCACCCATAATGGATTTGGCAGATACAAATTTTATTAAGAAATTTACCCATAATTCAGCCCATTAAGGAGTCAGCACACAATGAAGTCTTCTTTACCCTTGATCTTGTTTGGCTTCGCAACACTTGTTATTGAACAATAGCTAATAATGTCCATTTGAGGTCAAAGTTGGTATTTTTTGGTGATCTTGTTTGGGTTTGTTACACCTTTTATTATTGAACAAGAAATGTTTAATCCAAAAATTTTATTTGCTGACTAATTAGTTAAACATTAATGAGTATGCAAACTTTGCTAGTTTGATTAACCATGAGGAGACCATACCCCCAAATTAAATGATCATATCAATGCATCCTTAGTACTGACATTTATGTTCAGTGTTCAAGAGTAGTAGTAACTGCAAAGCAGCATGCACTAGCTTGTGATTTCTGTAACTCGTAGCAACAGAGAGTTTGTAATGCAGGTATGTTAATCATTTTTTGGTACCCATATTTCATTCACAATGATAGTTACATCATCTTTTTATAGTAACAGAAAATGTAGAGAAAACTATCTTGAAGTTTCTTTAATATTTAGTCTTTGGTCAAATTGAATTCAAACCTTTTGTGTTGATTTTATCAATAGTATCAGTTTGTCAAGGAAATATGTGTCTAACTATATGTCAATATAACTTATATAATCCATATATTGCAAAGAGAAAGATGTTTGAAGTACATGTATATAGATTTCACCATATCCAGTTTAAAGATGTGGAGGGCCTTCGTCACCAGTACTGGGCAGAGTATTCCAAAGGGGAGATAAATGCTCAAGACTATTGATGCAGTGTGCTCCTATATGTGGTCCTACCAATGACTGATTAAGTGATTAATTTATTGCTATTGGTCACTGAAATACATTCTGAAAATATCACATAGTTATTTTTCATGTTGTCTTTCTACTATTGGAATTAAAGTAAATATCAACATAGTCATGCAGGTGTATATACTCAGATTAAATTAAATATTACTTGTTGTTCTACATATTAATAGTAATCTATCTTAAATCAATCTAATCCTAATTGTTGAATGTTTAGCACCTTAAATGTCATCAAAAAACTTAATGAAACAGATTGTTTTTATGATGAACTAAATTGGGTCAAGAAAAAAAAGAGGACATCAAATATTTACTGCTGATAATAAATAAATGTAAAGAAAACATTTAAGGAAAGTTCATTTCGAGAGAAGGAATATGACAGGGCAAAGATACAAAATTTTATATTACAAAAATAATTGCATAAAGATTTGAAATACTTTGTCTGCTTATCTTTTATTAAAAATATCTATTTAAGACAATTAACATTATGGCCTTTCAGGGAAAAGACATTTTAAACTTAGAATAATGGAAACTATTTACTGTTGATACAAAATTTAGGGTATTTGGATGGAAAGTGTGACTGTAATCAGATTCACAGGTGTTAACATATGTTTACTATTACACATAGTAGACTAGTGTTGACAAGTGCTATCGTAAAATTCAATTAACAATTAATAGCAGCAGGACAAGAACACTTGAAAAATGTTGATTATGCAGTTTATAAGTTAATTAATCTGGGATTCTGATTTTTTCCACTATACTGTATTTCTATTGCGTAATAAATAACTGTTGAAAGAAACAAAAAAATGTAAATGAAATGGCTGTTGGACAAAAAGATCATTGCAGCCACATTAGTATTATATAAATTGTGGACCAAACATATAATGGATTGAGTTCTCTTTGTGTACTGAGTACATTATGGACTGAGTTCTTTTTGTGGACTAAGTACATTATAGACTGAGTTCTCTTTGTGGACCAAGTACATAATGGACTGAGTTCTCTTTGTGGACCGAGTACATTATGGGCTGAGTTCTCTTTGTGAACAGAGTAAATTGTGGACTGTGTAATCTTTGTTGACCTATTACATTATGGACTCTTTGTGGACCGCATACATTATGGACTGAGATCTCTTTGTGAACCAAGTACAATATTGGCTGATTTGGGTAGGCAAAATTTTTTTTGATGGGCTGACTCTGCTATAGGCCAAGTAGTCCCATAATCTTTCTAAAGTATTTTTATCTTTAAATTTCAATTAAAACAATATAGCCAGTATTGTAACAAGATAACTGAGTTTGGAATTTCCAGATTAACAACAAAACACCATTGATGGTAATGCAATATGATATTTATTGTTATATGAAAATAAGAAATGAAGTATGATAGATACATGCGTGTGTGGGTCCAAATATTGGACGAAATAACATAATTAGCACGATCTTACTAATGCAACAAATACAAATGCAAACACTTTCACATATACGGTACCAGGACAAATAAAGAAAGAACGATTCATGGTATATCACAAAATGAAAACATGATCTTCACAATAGCAAAACAAATGATGTTTTGCTCAAAATAGAGAATTGATAGTATGCTCACAATAGCAAAAAAATGGGTATTACAATACCCCTGAAATAGCCCATGGCCAAAAATATAATATGTATGGGGCAATGTATATATTCCCTTAATTAACTCTTTGCTACCAGTTCCACTGGCCAAACAAGCAAACATTATTCATAGTCACTGACCACCATTGATTCCTGGGTTAGACAATTAGTGCCCACCACTTTGGTGCTGCAATGCTGATTACCCTCAACCTGACTAGCAATAATCAGCATAGATCTCTCCAAACGTAGTTTGAATATTTGAAGAACTCGAAACAGCTTGAAAACACATATATGCACAGCACTGCACTACACAACTGTACACACAGCATATGCAGCTCTACACAGCTATACAAACAGTATATGCAGCTCTACACAGCTTTACACACAGTATCCGCAGGTGAAAATTGATCTAATACCATGTACTACGCATAAAACTGGTATATATGGTAATACGTAACAACGATATATATGCTAAGTTATATACATTATCAGTCTTTCATTATAAAACAATAAACAGGTTCAGATGTAAATTGGTGAATTATATGATTCATAATGCACTAAATGGTTATTCACTAAGTGTCATCTTGTAGAGTTCTTGCTAAGTCACAGATAAGAATAGAAAATATTAGCATTATACTAAGCTAGTCGAAGCAAAAGAAATATGAAAATAAACATGATAATACAATAGCTATAACTTACAATGGATATAAACAAATAAATTACATACCTCTACAGCTGAATACTTTGATTGACAAAACGGTCCGTAATGTAAGGTTTTGATTTTAGCGTGATGCATTTATATACAGGAAATATAGCTCAACATCGTCTGTGCAATTCATGCATTCATGTTTGCCCAACTAAAGCACTCTGCGTGCATGTGCGGCACAGAATGAAGTGAACTCATTGTTTTGAAATAATGTAGAATATACATTGATCACCCCCGGGTATCGTTGTACATGAAAAACAAAAAAATGAGTACATTTACTTAAGAAAGAAAGAAATTTATACAATTCCATGACAGTCGTGCATACATAATTTATTCAACTATTAGTTTCTGAGGCTCTTTTAGCCCTCTTGAGAATAGCCTTTTGGTCAGAAGTTTGAAACTGTTTATAGCCCCACTATAAAGTGTATATACACTTGCTTAGTATTACAAGAGGACAGAATGAAAAAATTAAGTCATTTATATAAGTATCATTTACTCAGGTTCTCTTGATATACACTGGGGACTTGCTCCAGGGTCATAACTTCCTCAGAATTATAGATACATTAATTTGAGATAAATAAGGAAATTTGTTCCTAATAACATAAAGGAATCATTGGGGTGATGCCAAAAGAGAGAAAATACCGCGTTCTGTAAAAACCTTGTTACAGTATTTGTCATTTCCAATTAGTAAGATTTTCTTATAACCAGGCATTATGCATAATACTCATTGTCCAGAAGAAATTTCCCTCACAATATATAATAGAAAATTAACTCTACACACACACACACACACACACACACACACACACACACACACACACACACACACACACACACACATACATATACACACACACACACACACACATATATATATATATATATATATATATATATATATATATATATATATATATATATATATATATATATATATATAATGTTACAACCTATCCTTTGCCATAAACTATAAATAAAAATAATTTTAATATTTATATTTCTGTAAACCTTTTGAACATATTAAATCTATATTTTTTGGACAGGTGAAACAGAAAACTTTAAAGATCCTTTTGAGAATACACACCTGACACCAGGAAATATTGCCATGAGTGTATTAGCTGGCATGTTTATCTATGGAGGATGGTAAGTCATTGAATAGCCAGGGGAGGTGATGCATGTGCATTTGTATCCATGAATTTTGCCCAGAATTTAACTACAGGAGCAGAAAAGTTGTATTTCTTTAAAGAAATAGATTTGATGCATGTAATTTTAGTCTTTTTAGCTTTTGTGGTTATAAACATGACATCTTGAAAATCTTGTTATCACTACATTTCCTGAGCAGATAGTCATGTTGGTATTGATCAAGAGACTTCATATGATATATTGTGAATCCATTTTTAGAGCATGTAATCCATATATTGTGATTTTGATACCCACCCATGCAAGCCCAGGCCTGCTGTGTTAGTGTGTCCTTGGGAAAAGTTGTTGACTACACATTCCTTGCCATGATAGATAAAGTGCTTAAGTGCCCATTAAAAAACCAATCAGTTAACCCAAATGAATTGGTGATTAGAGCTCCAATGGTACCACCTTGAAAATCTTGTTGCTACTTTTCCTTCACAGAGACATTGTTACCTTGGGAATATGGGATGGTATGTTGTCTATTAGAACAAGTTTGTTATTGGTACTCCTCCCAGATTACCTGGAAAGTGGATGTGAAACTTTAAACACACATTCAGCCCATGGGTATAGTTGATCCTTAATGAAAATGATGCCACTTTGACATCCAATGATGCTGCCACAGTGGCCATTTTGAGAACTTTTGTTATGGCTACTTCTCCAGAATAGCTGGTCATATTAACATCATATTTTCACTAACAGACTGGTTGGTCCTAAATAAATATGATGCTGATCTGATGTCCAGTATGGCCACCACGATGCCCATCATGAAAATGTTCTTGTTGCTACTTTTCTTGAGCAGAAAACTTGTCTGGTTGATCCTGTATGGTAATTGTGTCAGTCTGATGTCCAGTGTGGTGCAGCAGTGGCCATCTTGAAAATCTTATCATCTTACCTAATGGATGGTCATATTGACATAAAGTTTTCACTAAAAGACTTCTTATGATGTTGGTTTTAAATGAAAATAGTGATTGTCTGATATCTAGTATGGCCATCACTGTGATTCTCTTGAAAATATTGTTATCATTACTCCAGCAGAATGAAAAGTAATACTGCCATGGGGACTAGTTGGTCCCATCTTGAAAGTCTTTTGACTTTTTCTCTAGAATGAAAGGTCATATCAGCATGGGATATTTGATGAAGACTTCTTAGTTGCTCATAAATGGTGTCATTCCAACTTCTATTGTGGCTTCCACAATTTGCAACTTGAAAATCTTGTCATCACTTATAGATGGCTGGTCATAGCAACATAGTTTTCACCAAAAGACATCTTATCATGTCTAGTTGGTTCTGTATGGAGATGGTGCCAATGAATTATCCAATATGACCATCATGGTCCCAATATTGAAGATCTTGTTATTGTTGCTCTGTCAGAATAAAAAGTCATATCAACAGGAGTTTTCCACCAGAATAATTCTTATGTCTTGTTGGTTCTAAATCAAAATGGTGCCAATGTTACATCCAATATACCCACCACAGTAGCCAGTTTTTAAAATCTTACTATTGCTATTTCTTATATAATTTCTTATATTGAATTTCTGAAATATACTTGTGCCAAACCCTTTGAGGGTCTCTTGTTTCTAAAAGACTTCTTATAACCTAAATGAAAATGGCTGCCAATATGGCCACCATCTTAGTCATCTTGAACTCTTGTTATTGCTTCTTCTCTTGAACATATCATCAAGCAGATGAGTTTTTCATTACAAGCTACATTTTTGTTCCTGTATTAAAAGAATGCTGGACCAGTCTATAAAATCCCTGCCATAAAGGCCATCCATGAAAATCTTGTTATGGCAGCATGTCTTTATGGTGATGGAGTTTAAACAAAAATCCCAGACAAATATATAACTAGTTTTCTGAATGATAATGGTGCCCATCTGATCTCCAGCATGCCAGCATGGAGTTATTCTCATAGTCATCTTATTGTCATTCTTCTTGCTTGTATGATGGTGTTGAGATGAGGTCTTACTAAATACAAGTGAATGAATGTAGTACATTTTTGACTGCCAACATATACTTTTGTGCGAGATAAGTGTTACAATAAATAATAATAATCATCACTCTGATATGATTTTAAGGTCATAGGTCAAAGGTCTTGATATCAGATTAAAGTTCCAAGGTCAGGACAGAAATTTTATACTGCACTTATAAAATTTGCTTTGCTGGAGTTTCTCAATTATATATGAGATGGTTTTAATAGTGGAGTCAGGTGTGGATCCCATTTGTTAAAGCATAAAATACCAACAAAATGTATCCATACTTGTTGAACTTGAAGAAAATTGTGATCAATTCAGGTGTGGATCCCATTTGTTAAAGCATAAAATACCAACAAAATGTATCCATACTTGTTGAACTTGAAAAAAATTGTGATCGAATTCAGGTGTGGATCCCATTTGTTAAAGCATAAAATACCAACAAAATGTATCCATACTTGTTGAACTTGAAGAAAATTGTGATCGAATTCAGGTGTGGATCCCATTTGTTAAAGCATAAAATACCAACAAAATGTATCCATACTTGTTGAACTTGAAGAAAATTGTGATCGAATTCAGGTGTGGATCCCATTTGTTAAAGCATAAAATACCAACAAAATGTATCCATACTTGTTGAACTTGAAGAAAATTGTGATCAAATTCAGTAATGGAAACTTTTATATATTGCTTGTTTTATCATCGAAAAGGTCTATAGGACCTGGAAATTTTTATCAACCCTATGAAATATCAAATTTTTAATAAGAAGTCATATAATTTGTTACATTTTCTTTCCAAACAACATTTTTAGTACACCGTAATTATTGATATTCAAGGAAATTTTGATGAATCAAAATGTCACACATAGTGGAGGCAGTACTTTAACAAATAAATATCAATTAAATAATTTTTTTATCAATTGAAATTTGTGTTTTTGTTTTATCTTTTAGTTCCTTTTAAGTGTAATCACCATAAATCCAATGTGTCCTTTTGTAATGAAACATTAACTGTTCAATCTATCATAACAGCTATGTCTGCAAGCATTTCTCTGAGAACCTAATTAAGTGCCAACCGTGTTTTGATATCCAGAAGCATTTGTTGTATTGTTGCACTAAATAAAAAGCTGACCTCCTTTTCAATTATCACATTAATTAAATCTTTTGAATCAAATAAAGGAGGTGGAATTAAAAAACTAATACAAAATGCTAAAAGACAAAATGAGACCTTTGTAAAATATAGAACTTTGTTTCACAGATATGGACCACTTTGGGGAGACCACTCTGATATCCTAGGGATTAGAGAATCCACCACAGATGCGGGAGGTCATTGGTTGAGCCATGACCGAGTCATACCAAAGACTTACAAAATTGCTACTAACAGCTGCCTCGCTAGGCACTCAGCATTAAGAAGTTAGTGTTAGGACTGGTCGGCCTGGTGTCATGATAATGTGACTGGGAGGGACATCATGCTACATGTCTGCTGCATTATGCCCCAGTGCTATACATCACTATAAACTGCCACACTGCAGACATCATAGCGATGTGACTGAAAAATTGTTAAAGCTACATTAAAAATCTAAATCTCTCACACACACACACCACTATTGGGAAAACGAGTTTCAGAGAATTCCTGAATTTGCATGTATTGATATCTTCAAGGATGATAAGAAGTTTCACTATTGCTTGCAGTGAAATCATGGCATCATATTTTATTAATTGAACAATACAGAAATTGAGTTTCAACATAGACGATTGTCTCACAAAATAAATGTCGCATGTTTTTGATAAAAAGTAATCTTGTTTGGTAGTATATCAGCAGTTAGTCTGGTTCCCTGCTTATTAGACTCTTTGTTTCATAAAAAAAAATAACACACCACTCAGGGATCCAGACTATTTAACAAAACTTAAACCATGACATAATACACAAAAACCAGGTTTAATCATGTTATCGATCTTTCAGATGTTAGATAGTTTAAAAATAAATGTAATTTATACAGAATAACAAAAAATTTAAGTAGAAAAAGCTCTTTTTTGACAATTATTCTCGACTCGATTATAAAATGAGGATTCAGTCATTAAACTTCCCACCCACCCACCTTTCCTAAACTTGTGGTTCTCTGGATGTCTTTAATGGATATTTTGGAGGTCCCTCTGTAACACACACCCTCACTTAGAGTGCGGACTATATTTTTGAACCCTGATGTTTGCGAGTTATCGAGGGAGAGGTGTATTTTAAGATCATTGGTGCATATCAGAGTCTATGAATGTTCAATATATAACTGCAGAATCTGTATCTGCCATGCAGATCAGTGTCTTTGCTGCTTGCATTTATATACATGGTAAATAGTTTATAATTTGAGTGCTTTATAAGAAAGACTTTTGATTATCATCTGTTTCTTTGGAAGCAGATATTGGATGATTCACTTTATACTGCAATAATCTATACTGTATTCTTGGAAGATTTTGTTTTCTTCTGATGAAGTCACACATTTTCTTTAAAATTTAGATTTCATTTCGATGAATATTAATGATTTTACACTATCTTGAGATGACAGTGCAACCGTTTATAATTATATTGAATCAGATGCTGTTTTTAAAAGGGTGCTGCACATTTTATCTTAACATCATGCACATCATCTCCTATGTGGATTTTTGGTTCATTACACTATGCCAGATTTTTGGTTCATTACACTATGCCAGATTTTTGGTTCATTACACTATGCCAGATTTTTGGTTCATTACACTATGCCAGATTTTTGGTTCATTACACTATGCCAGATTTTTGGTTCATTACACTATGCCATATTTTTGGTTCATTACACTATACCAGATTTTTGGTTCATTACACTATGCCAGATTTTTGGTTCATTACACTATGCCAGATTTTTGGTTCATTACACTATGCCAGATGTTAATCAATGCTCATGAATGTATTTCATGAAGAACCTACCGCTGGATGTTGTAACCAACATTTTACACTGACCCATATTTTTTCTTATCAGAAAATGATTCAGCAATTGAATCGTAATGTTATTCCTCTGATAGATACTGATGCATTTTGGGAAGGATTTGTGCTTCCCATATTCATTTCATCAAATCTGCTTTAATTGTTTTTGTTTTAAAAGAACATTTAATGCTGTATTGGTTGTCATTTTAATAGTTGCCACTTTTATTTAACTCTAAATGTATATGGTATCTTTCAGGCAGATCATAACCTTTTTGTTGGAAGAGATGAAAAAACCAGCAGAGTAAGTAAATGTAAAATTGTGATTCATAATTTGAAAAAGACCTTTGCTGGAAAAATTTAATACATCTTTGAGAAGCAGAGAATATATTAAATAATTAAAATATATGATCTAAATTTCAATATTTTGTTTAAATTTTAATTTATTTTAATTTTTTTTCAAATTGTTAATGATTACTTTTAAAGTTAATTCCTGACCTGCTAAAGTCATTCAGAATTGCCCCTTCTATAATATACATTTGCAAACATGTTAGAGTTGTACATTGCTCATCACAATTAGCAGAATTATCATGTTTTCGACAAACTGCTGTGGCTAATGCAAACATGGAATGAATATTAATGATATGCAGATTGGATCACATTTTTTTAATCAATAATTTTGCCCCTTTATTTTTGTATGTTATGATACTTTCATGTGTGTGTATGTATGTATGTATCAGTGTGTATATATATGTGTGTGGTGTGTGTGTATGTATATATATATATATATATATATATATATATATATATATATATATATATATATATATATATATGACTTGGCAAGTTTTAATATTATTTAATAAATTTCTTTTGCTTCCAGACATTTGCCCAAAGCCCTAGGAATATCATTTGTTATTGTGGTGCTACAGAATGTTCTCACAGTGGCTGCATATTTTGTGATAATGACTCCAGCTGATATGCTGCAATCTGATGCTGTTGCTGTGGTATACTTTGTTTACACATTTTTTTTGTACATAATATGTCTACAACAGTGAACATTAAAGTACTAGAGATACCGTCACACAATGCACAACTAGATTAATGTCAATGCTGTTGCTTTTGATTTCAGGCAAACATCACAAACACTGATCTGTCAGTGGAATACATCTGTTATTGGGTGGGACTACAGTTGTTCATTGTTTCTGGCATCAGACAGATGACCAGAAAAGTATTTGATTTCCACCATCAGATCAGCCAGATTGTTATATATCCTTGGACAAGACACTTTGTTTGCTTCAACATATAACTTTGATGTGTTGCATACATCAAACCAGTTAGATTTTTAGGTGGATTTCATATAGGGGTAAATGTGAAACAGACAGGTTATCTTTGCCTTAAACCATGTGTGCTGTAGGCTTACTGCAGATGATACATTAGCAATTGTACAGCTAGAAGTGGGACACAGGTGCAAAATGTTTGAGAACCATTGCCTTAAAGTAAAAGAAAAATTCGAAATAAATATAACCAAAATAAAGATGTCTTGGCATACAGGACAGTTGAAATTCCATGAAGATAAATTAAAAACTTTCTAAGATATTTAAGATCTAGTTCTGAACAATTTTGTCAACTGCATAATTATTTGTGATGATATGGAAGAGACTAAAATATTTTTAACAGTTTAATCATTGCTTTTAATATCTATTATTGGTTATTATGTTGCTATTATAAAGAAAAAATTTATGATAAAGAGTGTTACACATTTTGTTAAATATGTGGACAATTTTAGCAGCAATGAAAATTTAAATTTAAAGAATTAATTGTGAAATTTATAAAATTTCAGCATTATATTATTAAATGTCTATTCAGAGAATATATTCAAAACTGGAAATTTTTCTTAACCAGCTCTCAAGAAGCCTCAATTTAAAAAAAAAAACCACTAAATTTTAACTTTGATTTTATTAGTCAATTAAGTATATATTACTTCTGTTTAACACGTTTTTATAAAAAAAAAATATATTTGACATTTAGATCCATTTATAGAAAAGAATGTAAAAATTCATTGTTTAAGTCATGTTAAAATTATATTATTTTAAACTACAGTTCCTCATCTAGGTTGTAATAAAAATCAAGAACAGGTTATACTTTAAAGAGTTACCTCCCCTGAAAAAAATATTATAATACTTATAATTTTCAAACTATCACTGTTTTAAATTTTCACTGCTGTAAATGTTGAGATATCCTTCTTATTATCATCACATTTATTGTTGCCTTTGAATGTTCCTTTAATGGCATGATTATAAAGTAATACTGAATCCTCATCCACTTTATATGTTACAATCATGTGGCATAATATATTCCATCTTTCAGATTTTTTTCCCCCACTTTTTCTTCTCAACTTTAGGTTAGTTCAGTACTGTCAAAATTTTATTCATGTTATTCCAAAATAAGTCTTCTGGTAAATGGGCTCTACAAGGATAAATCTGACTAACTTTAGTATCAATATTATATAACCTGTTATTATTGCATATATTGTTTTTCTGTTACATCATCCTTATAAATAGAATTCATCCTCTGATGGATGAACCTTTGGAGAGTTCATGAAGAATAATCCTTGTCACCATAGTCATCATCTTTTTTTATGATACAATTTGCAATTACAAGTTTGCAAAGTTGCCTGAGAAGTAAAACATAAGTCCTGTGAACAGTTCTAAATTAGCACAGTCTGAAGTTCAGTTCCAGTCTAAGATGACGAATGATAAGGCCAGATGAAGGCTAACACAAAAATCCAGAATTTACACAGTAAAGCACAGATTGTATTGTTCCGTTCCAATTTAGAATATTTTCAGAAAATGTCTTTGTCCAAACCAGTAATGTTGTTCTCTAGGAAAATAATTATTTAGAAAAACAAAGTACAATTAGCTCCACTAACAAAACACATGTTGTTCTACATAGACATATGAACAGACAAATTCTTCTAGCACAAAAATACCTTTTTTAATAGAAGCTGTGTAACTTTTAAGATGTTACAACAGGCTACAACTCTGTTCTTCATTCTGACTGTGACTGACTGAATTTTCTTACAAATACCTAAGCATATAAACAAAGCTAATACACGTACGTCGTTTTAATTTCATGTGCACGGAGGACATGTATAATTTTGCAATATATCTGGACATTAGGAAAGCATGACCAAGTATCAGCCAATCATTTTCATAGCTATTCCTGAATGTTCACTTGTAATGAATTTGTTATCATACACAGCATGTGCTCACATGAGTCACATTTACGATATAAGTAAACACGATATTTCTAACAACATATTAGACCCATGCTAACATAATCATGATAATATTTACATTTAATGAAATAAAAATGAAATAAAAAGATTTATACAGAATTCATCCATAACACACACACACTTCAACTACAGGGTCGTAACAATGTAATTCTGAATGAAAAGATAAGGAATTTTGCTTACTGTCCACATACAAATGTCAGTCTGTGTAAATATATTAATTACCAGTATGCAGCCGAAAATCTCTGCTACCAGAAATGTAAATTTTAAATAAAGCAGATATCTCAAAACATAAAGTACTTATGTTAGATGTCAGCATATGCGGATTATGATATAACAATGCACTGTTAAGATGGTTTGTCAGTATGGACAAAGAAATTGTTACGCAACAATAGATCTATTTCAGTGCACTTTAAATCAACTTTGCAGCTTCCTTTCATGGGGCCTCAGAATTTCTCTATTCCAAATTCAAGGTTATATATGCAAATTTAAATAGCCAACAATGTCACCAATAAAAAAATTTGCCAGATGGTATATTTTGCTGCCAGTAAGGAAAAAAAAAGCCCTGCGTGATCCCAGAATAATCTTTTTACACGTTTTTTTTCGCAATTTTAAGAAGAAAACTATTTTTTCATGTACGAGAAAAATACTTATAAAATTTCAGGACCCACACCACAGTCATCTTAAATTATTCATATGCAATCTCTTCCACAAAATGATAATAGACTTTTTTAAAGTACTTTTAAGAAAGTTTTTTTTGTGTACGAAAAAAATACATGTATATGAAATTTCAGGACTCACACCATGACTGTGTTATATCCGAATTTGTGTTATAACAGCGTGCTATAGCGTGGTCACACTGTATTTTGTTTACAAAATCAATATCAGTGATTCAGGTCAGGTAGAAAATGTACTTGATTTTAGACAAGGTCAAGTCCAAAATACAATTATCTATACCACATTATGAATACAAAACTAACAAACAATGCATATTAATTATACATAACAATGGACAAAAGTTAAGCACACAATTCAATATATGTGACAGTGTGAAACAAGTAGTATCAAGCTATCTATTATCTTTCTGGTTTTGTAAAAGGAGGAAATTTAGACTACAGGTAATCATCAACCTTTTCACCTTTCTGCAGGATGAACCATTAAAGATGGAGACCACAGCGTCCATAAGATTTACCATAAGACCATATTGCTGGGCAGTCTCCATTGACCTCCATCATGAATACTATTTCCTGCTCAAAGGAAGTACTTCTGGTTCGATGGGGATACCTTCTAATTTCATGATATGCCATTATGCCTAGTCTCTGTGTCTAAAGTAATTCCAGGGCAATGGAATCAATTGCAATCAGTATAAGGTCACTGGGGATTCCTATCCTCTGATGATTGGTCAGTCCACTTACAGTCTTGAAGTCATGCTTTTACCTTCTGCTCATCCATAGGTATCCATTTCAGAATTTTACCCAATCTAGAAAAAAAAAAAGCTTGCACCTTCTCAGGATAACATAGGTACAGATCTCTCAGGGGATCTTGAACTCCATGACAGACCTGGATTCCCCAAGGATTCCCTCCCTTTGCAGTTTGTTCCCCTGATGAACTGGAAATTGCACAAGGTCCCCCTAACAGCTCCAATTTCTCAAGGACAGGACTTTACCCATCACATGAGTTGGTGGGAAAATTGCGGCTAGTTTCAGATTGGAGTCCCCATGCATGCCCATCCACTTCTGTCTTTTCACAGACATGTCAGGTGGTGCTCAGCTGGCATGAAATGTTTTTCAGGGTTTCTGGTCTTTTAAAGAATTTAGCCAACACATAAAACAATAGTGGTAATCTTAACACTATAGGGGTGACAATATGTCAGTTATAGCAAATTTTGGGTGGCAAGGTGGCACACATGCCCCTCCTTTGTTTGTGGAGGTTTGGAACCTCCTTCACAGGGTAGCTTCAGAGGGGATTTCTATCTGAGACCTTGTAAGAAGAATACTCTTGTATACAGACTGACTACGAAAGGCAGTCATCATGGAGTGGCCACTGCACCCATCTGTAGCTGAGCTTGGTAGGCTTGTTTGCCGCCATGAATAGCCTATCATGTGCTGAAAAATGGCGTTAAGCACAACAACAACAACAACAACATCAAAACTGAACAAAAAAAGGTCCTCTTTTACATCTTCCACATTCAAATTCTGGGAGTCTGGGCAGTGGAATCATTCAGCCTGAAGTTGAATTTTCTGTTTGCTTACACATCTCATGATAATTATGCAAGTGCTCCAAAATGTGTGGACCTCCATTGCTTAGCTATCTTGATAGCTCCTTTGTAGCCCTACCTAAAAGCATGTTAGTAACATTGTACAAAAAGTTTTAGAGAAATGAAATTTTTTGAGGCATATATTTATATGTAGATGACCTGAAAGACTTTTAACTGTTCATTTTATGAAAACCTTGTCTGCACAACAAAGTAAAAACTTTTTTCCAAGTTATCACTTTATTGGACTTGTACTTTGAGGCTGCAGTACAAGAATACATGTTTTGCAAACACAAATATAGTTATGGTCTGTGAGAAGTTAATCAATTTCTGCTTTAAAACATTTTAGGATGGTTTTTTAAGTTGATGTATTAAACAGGATGCAGTCAGATTGTGATGGATTGTTAGATGCTTATTTTGCAAATAAATGTGTATCTTAATTTCAGATGTTCATGGACAGGGTCTACAGGCCTATGACCCCTGTAATCTCTATTTTGGTAACCACTACATCAATCAGTGCTTTGAATGCCGTAATCCTGGGACATTCCAAAACTATATTTGCTGCAGCTACAAGAGGTCATATGCCCAAAGTGTTTGCTACGTTAAACAAAAGATATAGTACGCCTTGGGCAGCTATGATATTTCTGGCAAGTGTTTATTGTGTGTGTCTGTGTGTGTGTGTATGTATGTGACAAGATATATATATATATATATATATATATATATATATATATATATATATATATATATATATATATATATATATATATATATATATATATATATATATATACACACCATTCCCTCGATAACTTGAGCCCGGATAACTCGCAAACCCGCTTATAATGCGGTGTCCAGCATGGCTCCCAATTTTTTTTTAAAGGAAATATATTTTTAAACGTAAAAAAAATTTGTGATAAGAATTAGTATATTGAACCTTGTTACATACTGTATATTATGTAAATTTTCGTACACAAAAAAATAATTATAAATCATTAATTTTTGTAAAAATAAAATGGGAATACGGTATTTTCAATCTTTGCAAACAAAAATCTTCTTAGTGGAAATTTTATGTCCAATAACTTAACCAATTTTTCAATTACAAAGAGCTCTATTCGAATAATTATGAGAAATTTAAATAATAATTATTTTGATAACTGGATTGTGTACGAAAAATTTAAAAATACGAAAAAATACATGCAATACAGTAGCTCATTATATCATCGGAAATGGTGATTATTGCCGTAAAGATAGAATCCATATCATGAAATTTTCAAGTTCTAATTAGATGTCTCATGTTATGTTTGGGGATTTTTAAGAGAAAAAGTTGTTAATACTCTGTAAATAATCAGTCTGGCGAAACAGGATCAACAAAATATTATGCTAAGAGGTGGCAACAGATAATAAAATAAACACCACTTATATGTCTTTCTATGTGAAATTCATGTTCTAATCCTTTCATTTCGCTTCGATGTAAATACTAGAAATGCAACATATTCTCTTCTATGAAAACTTGAAAATAGTCAATCATCATCGAAACCCGTAAGTACTTCTGTGAGAACCTAAATAAATACCGGCTTTGTTTTGATCAACAACTTGGGGAAGAGTTTGTTGCATTACACAAAAATCAGTTAAAAGACACCTGTGTTGTTTTATCCCTTTGAATATGTCTTTTGTATCAAATCAAGCAAGGGAAGTACAATAATAAAAATCAAAGGTAGCATGCCGATAGCAGCATGAGTTCATGAGGTCATTACCTTTCTCAAAATTCATTTTATTTGACCAGTCGAAAATGGTTTCATATTTATATGTAATATTTTTTAAATATTTGTATCACTTTTGGAGATTAAAGCGCCGACATAGAATTAAACAAAATTCATTGTCGGAAGAAATACGCTCAGCTAATCAGGAAGCTGCATGTAATTATCCGAACAAGCTCAAAGAGAAAATCACTCGTGAACAATACACAGAGGCGGCAGAGTAAAAAAAATGAGCAGATGCTTTGAAAATGTGAAGTGATATTTGTCAAACGTGTCACAAACTGCAAGTATTATCGTGTTCTAATTTAAGTTATTTTAAATTTGTAGACCCATTAAATTGATGTTGGTAATAGCTAACCATTGTAAAAAAAATCATTTTACTTCTACCACAATCAAATTAACCTGTCATTTGATCGACATTGTGTTTTGTTTTTTTATATGGGTGTCGATTTTGAGTATAAAAAAATCTACTTTGGATCAAACAAGAATTTATCCAATTCAACACAATCATTTGTGACATAGTACACAATGTGCGAAATCATACATGTGTTAAGCCAATGGAAAACATGTGATGATCTCAGCAATATCCTGTAAGTTATCCTGAAATTAATTGTTACTCTGTGATGACAAAAGTAAACAAAGTACACCGCTATAAAGAAATATTTAATCATAGTTAATGGAAATAGCACGATTATTGAGTATTCAACACTAACATGCCAAACCAACCCACCCACCCCTTTTGCCTGTGTACGTCGATCCGTTTGTTTTGTTGTTTGTTATAGGACCCTCGATAACTCGTGCCCTCGCTTATAAAGCAGTCGATGTTTTTAGACCCCGTTGTGTGCAAGTTATCGAGGGAGTGTGTATATATATATATATATATATATATATATATATATATATATATATATATATATATATATATATATATATATATATATATATATATATATATATATGCATATCTTGTTTTACTCAATTTATCTATTATCTAATCCTCTTCCAAAAGCAGACCTGCCAGCCCTTGCAATTACAAAACAGAAGTGGCAAAAATTGCATTTAATGAACATCATGTTGTTTTGAACCAATTACTGACTACTGCCGGAGATATGATTGCTACTGTCACTTTAATTTTTAAAATATATATATATATATATATATATATATATATATATATATATATATATATATATATATATATATATATATATATATATATATATATATATGTCACGTTTCTGAAAATTGAAAAGAAGGCTATGATAGCTGAACATCATGTTACCTCTGTTGGATCAGAGCACACATTTAAACTTTTCAAATGCACATTTTTCATGTTAACAATAGCAGTTTATACTTTAATGAAAATTGGTCATACTTAAGGATTTTTATTTACATCCACCATTAAAGCAGAGTCAATCGAGGTTTAATGTCTGTTTATCTGTCTCTTCCATTTTGTTTCTGCACAAAAATTCTAGTTCTCCATCATCTTCCATTACCAAGCCATGTAAATAGCTTGTCTTTTGGAAAAGAAATAGGCCTGTTGATTTCAGAGTCAAAAGGTGAAAGGTTAATGTTTTTGATTTATTGTAGAAATATGGTTTCCACATAAGGTCAGGAGTATGATATTACAGACATGGATCAAACATTGTTTCCACATAAGGTCATTAGTGTAATATCACAGACCTGGATCAAAAACAGTTTCCACATAAGGTCACTAGTTTGATATCACAGACCTGGATTAAAAATGATTTCCATATAAGGTCATTAGTGTGATATCACAGACTTGGATCAAACCTTGTGGATGGTTTGTACCTAGGATAAGGAAGAAATCTGTTGATTAAAAAGTCAAGGTAACTGAATGTAGACAAATGTGTTTGCATATGATAACATTAGTTCTACATAATAGAAAACTTTGTGGATGATTTTACTCTTGGGGTAAGGACATTGCCTATCACCGGCCATACTCCAACTATTTGCTTTTTACATCAGATTTAAATTACATAATTAAATGTAGTTATACTCACACATAAAGAAGAAAAATATTATCTAGTTAAAAGAAGAAATGACTTAATTACTTGAAATAGAAGTATACAATGCTGTTACTTCCCCTTAGCTACAATTTCCCACCTATAGAGGATGCCAACCGGAAATGATACACATTTATCCCCACCAGATAAATTACATGCTTCTTTTTGTCAAAAAATAAATTTCTATCAGCTATGGATAGGTAACATTTTGATGAAACTACTGAAAACTAATTTACTGTTCAGCCTTATTTTGATATGCGTGCATGATGCACTAGATTGTGTTGCTTTCAAAAGTGTTCCATGTTTTCAGTTTATTTTGAAAATTCCCATTAATGCAGGTAGAAAGGAATCAATGCTGGCTTCCCTATTTTGGCCAACTTTATTAAAAAAAAAAGAAATCAGAACAATTCAAAGCAACCAAATATGGCTTCCTTACATCTGCACACTTAAAAAATACTAGTCAGTTTCTGGGGTTGGTTTGCTCTATAATAAAGTAACCTTTGTGATTGAGATCCTGTCAGTAAGTTTAACTCATTAACCCCTGAATATTTTTGTTGTTTTCTCCTGATATGTGAGTAGGAAACCCATTTTTGAGGCTATTTCTGAATGCATCCTAACACATCAACCTCCAAGACATTTTTGGTTAACCTAATGTTTTTTTGTTTTAAAAACATGGTTTTTCATTGGCTTTTTTGCCTGAACATAAGCAGATGGGTAAAAGTTGGACTTCTTTTATTTTTGGGGTTTTGGGTTGGTTTTTTTTTTCTTAATGAACCCATGATTTTCCTGTCAAAACCACTGTTTATTCTAAATACCCATGTTATCCTACTTTTTGCAAAGGTTCAACAGTCTGTGTGCAGTTCAGACTGGTTTGTCTTAGATCTGAGGCCAAAAAGTCTAAAATCCAGACACCAAATTGGATTCTGACCGCAGGCTAATTTTGGCTGGCAAAAAACTAGAGTCCAAAATTTTACATTTTTCCCTCTGTATTTTGTAGTGCAACTAGAACATCCATATTATTTGATATCATTGTAAAGCTACAGCTGTCTACCTTTCTATAATACCACCCACTTTATTGTGTCATACATGACTTTGATGCTACAGAGCTCAGAAGTTGGGTACCACCTCCTGCCCGTAGTTGTATTTATTCATCACCAGGACTTCTGTTTGTTTGACATATGTATTCATAATTGATGTTTGCAGGGCAAATAGTATATTTAGCAATAAGTAGATTTAATACTACTTTCCTAACCTACACTAGTGAAAAGATTATCATTTGCACTCACAGTGAATGTATTTAAAATAATGATTTTTATTTGTGAGATACCATCATAGAGTTAATCAGGATACAGTACAATCTTGGTCAGTTTGTAACTTATCATGCATGAATATCAGGTGCCATCAAGCAGTCAGGTGGTATTTTTGTCTCTTTTGTGATTTCTTTATTTAACATAAGTGATACACACTATTGTAAGGATGCATACACTAGCCAAAATTTGATAGATATATGGAGTTTGTGGATATAATTGTTTTCTTTAATAAATTTTGTATGATGAAAAAGAAGCAATAAATGATAACAATGCAAGTTTTGTTTCTTTTATTTCATTTTCAGATAAGTGTACGTTTATCAATTTGTTTGCACCTTGCCATGGGGGTGGGACACAAATTCAACAAAAAATTGTTTCCTTTCTTTGTATAAAAAAATGGAGTAAATATGTTTGACGATTTTGACTAGTACTGACAAGCTTTCAATTTACTCTCTCTCTCTCTCTCTCTCTCTCTCTCTCTCTCTCTCTCTCTCTCTCTCTCTCTCTCTCTCTCTCTCTCTCTCTCTCTCTCTCTCTCTCTCTCTCTCTCTCTCGTGTAATCAAGTATGTATTTTATGCAGCAGTGTAATAACATAAGCCTTAAAATGAAATATATTTGCTATAATATCATGTACACTACCCTTAGAAAAATGTATACAAAATTATCTGTAGTATTATTGTTTTATAATTCAATATTGATAATTTGACCTGAAGACTTAAATTGAGAATGTTGTTGTACAGATGCATATATATTTTTTGTATTTAAAAATGTATCTAACTATTTTAATTAGAATAAGCAAGATATGTCAGTTTGTGTTTTCTTTCATATATATATATATATATATATATATATATATATATATATATACTTACAAAGTATGATTATTTTCTTTGAAAGAATATCAAGATAAATTGTTTAAATTTTGTTTTTTTCCTAAAACCTATTCCAAATCCTCTTTTACACAGTATCTACTTGTTGTTTGAAGAAAAAGAACTTGTTCTCAAAAGATATATATTATATTTCTTGTGAGTTGGAAGGTCCTTGAGACCATTGTAAGTAAGTCTGAAATGAGCAAGCTTTTTTATTTTTAGTCTTTTTTAGGCATTGCAGTGATTATGACTGGCAGCCTAAACCAGATGATAGAGTCAATCAGCTTCTTTGCAGTTTGCATGTCCATTTCAGTTTTACTGTGTCTTCTTGCTCTTAGATGGAAGCAGCCACAAAGTGAGAGGACAGTAAAGGTCAGAGTGTGTAATTCTTACTCTGTTTACTCAAGCTTAACACACACAGAGTGTACAGTAAAGGTCAGAAGTTGTAATTGTTACTCCATTTACTTGAGTATAACATCCAGACAGAAGCTAGTAAAGGGCAGAGTGTGTACTTGTTACTCTGTTTACATGATTATAACACAGACAGAGGACAGTCCAGGTCACAGTGAGTCATAGTTGCTACATTTACCTGGGTATAACACATATAACACATATACAGCTGAGAACAAAAAAGACCAGGGGTGGGCAAAAAGCAGCTCGAGGTCCACATGTGGCCTGCCACAGAGTTTTTTGTGGCCCACCAAGACATTCAGATAACCCTGCCTTGAACTGAGATTTGCTTCATGTCTGCGACCGAAAGTTAGTCTCATATTTATCAGTAGAACGGCTATGTCAGTGTGCATGCGAAGGCAGTGTAAATACACACTTTTCCGATTTGTCAGTTTTATTTCAATTTTGTCTTTGCAAAAAAAAATTTAAAATTTCCAAATTAATTGGGACCATGAACCCTCCAAAAAAGCATAAAATTGGTGATGAATCCCATGTGTTTAATGAAGAATGGACACAAATATTTCTTTGGTTATACAGGCAAGAAAGCAGTGTGATTACTGTGTCATGAAACGATTGTCATATTTAAGGAGTACAATCTGAAACGACACCACGAAACAAAACATAACGATTTTGGTGGCAAACTTTCTGAGGATGAATGCAGGAATAAAGCTGCAGATTGTGTTACAGAGTTGAAGAAGCAACAAACATTATTTACAAAGCAATCAACACTTCAGGATAGTGCTACAGAGACCAGTTTCATGATAGCCTAAAAACCTCGCTAGACGCAACAAGCCTTTTTTGGATGGCGAGTTTGTTAAGCAGTGTATGGTAGATTTTGCAAGCGTATTGTGTCCTGATGTGAGAAGCAAATTTGAAAACATTTCCTTGTCAAGAAGGACTATAGTGTGCCGCATTGACACAACCAGTGATGAACTAACAGAACAGCAGTGATGAGAATCTCAACAAGCAACTTCACTCCTGATTTCAAAAAGTTGTAAAAAAAAGTGTGATGGGTGCACTTGTTTCATTAAACTGATTCAATAATTAAACGTGCTAGCAGCTAGAAATCTAGATAATATGACATTAGCAAAATAAATAAATTTAATAAAACTACCACTTTTATTCTTAGTTTTATTCATTGATTTTTATGATACCATTTATACTTTTTCTGCAATGAAATGTAATGTTAACTAAAGAATACAATCATTTTAAATTGTGCAGCCCTCTGCTAAAATCCGCTACCACAAAGTGGCCTCCAAGCCAAAACAATTGCCCACCCCTGGAATAGACATAAATATGCCATCAGATAATTCACTGGTTGATCAGAGTCTGTTCATTAGAACTGCAGTCTTTACTTTTTGATTGAAATTAAAAATAGAACACTGCATTGTGGATGCAGTGTGACATAAGTCTGCATGTAATTTCCTGCTGGAACAAAAAAAAAACTATTGTACACCTAGAGAATTTATTATTTCAAATGAAATTTTCTGAAATGAGTCAAATAATCTCTTTACTTTGACCAATGCTTTTTTTAATATCACATATTCTGTCAGTTTGCAGATCAAACATAATTTTAAATTGCTGAAGACTCAACCATGGTACCTGGTGTGTTGAACAAAGATTCAACCATGGCACCTGGTGTGTTGAATGATGACTCAACCATGGCACCTGGTGTGCTCAATGAAGACTTAACCATGGCACCTGGTGTGTTGAATGAAGACTTAACTATGGCACATGGTGTGTTGAATAAAGACTTAACCTTGTTGAATGAGGACTCAACCATGGCACCTGTTGTATTGAATGAATACTTAACCATGGCATCTGGTGTGTTGAATGAAGACATAACCATGGCACCTGGTGTGTTCAATGAAGACTTAACCATGACACCTGGTATGTTCAGTGAAGACTTAACCATGACACCTGGTATGTTCAATAAAGACTTAACCATGACACCTGATGTGTTGACTGAAGACTTAACTATGGCACCTGGTGTGTTGAATGAAGACTTAACCTTGTTGAATGATGACTCAACCATGGTACCTGTTGTGTTGAATGAAGACTTAACCATGGCGTCTGGTGTGTTGAATGACGACTTAACCATGACACCTGGTGTGTTGAATGACTCAACAATGGCACCTGGTGTGTTGAATGATGACTCAACTGTGGCATCTGGTGTATTGAATTACAACACAACCATGGCACCTGATGTGTTGAATGAAGACTGAATTGTGGCACATAGAGTGTTGAATGATGACTAAACCATGGCACCTGGTGTGTTAAAAGAAGACTTAACCATGTTGAATGATAGCTCAATCATGGCACCTGATGTGTTGAATAAAGACTTAACAGTGTTGAATGATGACTCAACAATTGCATCTGGTGTGTTGAATGATGATGCAACCATGGAACCTGGTGTTTTGAATGAAAACTTAACCATGGCACCTGGTGTGTTGAATGATGTTTCAACCATGGTACCTGGTGTGTTAAATGAAGACTCAACCATGGCACATTGTGTGTTGAATGAAGACTTAACCATGACACCTGGTGTGTTGAATAATGACTCAACCATGGCACCTGGTGTGTTAAATAAAAACTGAACCATGGCACCTGATGTGTTGAATAAAAAATTTAACCATGGCACTTAGTGTGTTGAATGAAGATTTAACCATGGCACCTGGTGTGTTGAATAGAGACTTGAAAGCATTGATGGATCAAATCCTTTGCTGTATGTTTTACTGATTATTGATAACTGCATAGACCAAGATCTGCTTGCACGTTATGTATTGCCAGATCTGAGTCTGCATGGTTTGTCTTAGAATTTGTTAACAAGTACATATGGTACACCAGAAAATCTAGTAAAAACAAGCAATTTCACTGTGTCATAACTTACCAGTTTATTATTTATTGTGTGTAGTGCGTGCTCAGCCATTTCACACCATCATCATCAGCATGGTGCAGAGCCTGCATTCCACTGGGGAACTTTGTCAGTGGACAGTTGTTTAGAGTGTGTGACATGGTCTGTAGAGCTCCACAGCTACAGGAACAGTCAGTAGCCTGGCCCCATTGGACAAGGTTGAATGCACAATGACCCAGTAAATTAGTGTGGTCCACAGATGCCATGGTTGAGTCAGAAGGTTGAAGCCATGAGGGCAGAGAGATGGCTCAGATATGATTACAGCATCTGTTGACACTCAACACTTCATATCCTGCATGCAACAAAGCTAACCAGACTGGAAGTCTCATAATCAAGTGGACTGCTATATGTGAGATGATGTCCACGTACAGTGGAAGTTTTTCACTGGCATAGACCTTAATCAGCACTTCTGTGGTTGCTTCTTGGCAATGCAGATGTGGAAATAGAATGTTCCCGAGTACCGGCAGCCATGATAAAGAAGTAGGACATAATGTACCAGAGATTATGCATATTGATGTATTGAGCTGTACATCAGTTAACTTGGTGTGGTATAATTGAGTCCAGATAGGAGCACAATACTCAGCTGTACATCAGTTAACTTGGCGTGGTATAATTGAGTCCAGATAGGAGCACAATACTCGGTTGTCGAATAACAGAGGGCCATTGCCGATGTCTTGAGTGTTTGAGCACTAGCACCCCAGGTTGAGCCAGCAAGTTTGCAGAGTAGGTTGTTTCGAGTGATAAGTTTTGCTGAAGTTTTCTTCAAGTGGTTGTAGAATGTCAATGATTTGTCTAGAGTCACACCAAAGTATATTGGTGTCAGGTCATGTTTTATTTGCTTCCCATTGAGGAGGATGCAAAGCTCAAGATTCACATTTGCATTGTTAAGTTGGAAGATGCTGGACACTCTTTTTTGCACTTGGCTGTAGACACCTTTTCTTGAAGAAGTCTGTCATTTCTCCAGGTCCTTGTTCAATACCTCCTCAGGTCCCAAGAGCAATGACATCTGCATACATGAACTTGCATGACTGTGTTACAGGTAAGTCATTGATATAGACATTGAACAAACTTGGTGAAAGAACAAACCCTTGTGGGAGTCCATTAGTCTGATGCCTCCATGAGCTACAACACACTCTGATGTGCACTCAGTAGGAACAGTGTGATAGTCTCAGCTATCCAGTACAGCAATATTCTGGAAAATTTCAACAACTTGACAATAAAACCTTATTGTTGACCTGTGTAAGTAACAACTCTACACATTCTATAGGATTAAATTATCATATACCCAACCATGATCATTTAATCCTTATATTTCCAATTTACTTCCTTTCTAGCATCAAATTAGTATATTTAATCAACAAAACATTAAATTTTATGTAGATTAAAGTTTTTTCATTAGCCTCTTAACTGCGATAGAATACATTGTAGATAGCCCGATCTTTACTAACCATATTTCATCAATACTTTGTACAGTAATATGGGGTAGAATACCATAGAGGGTCATACCAGTGATATCTTGTTATGATCATTATTTTAATATATAAAAAATAGTTGTTGCGGTTAAACCAGGATATTCCTCTTTTTGTTTTGATTTTGCTTGTGTATGGCACATGTTATGGCAATGTTTTTATACTTACCATGCATTGCGATATTTCAAAAGCAAAATCATATCCAAATTAGTGAGGTCCCTTATTTGATAAATGACCCTAACCTTTAATAACCACTGATTTAGCATGTTGTCAAGGTGAAATGCAATAATTGCCAAGGATTTTCTTGTAAAGTGTACCACATGCCTTCATCAGCAAAAGGGATGAGAGCTGGAGTGCAGGAAGGTCTGTGTGGTTGCATTGTTTTAAATTATAATGGTCCATTTCTATCAGTGGTTGGTATCTTTTGATTGGAAATCACAGGAGTGGGTGGGTGAGTTTTTGTTGTTATTAGGGTGTAATGCATTGATATAGATAAAATTTAACATCAGATGACATGGAAACAGGGAGCCAAAAGTAGTCCGCAGAATTTATCAGTGTGTAAAAAATTCCACATCAGTATCACTTGACCGTTTACATCCAATCAAATTGCAAAAAATGCAGTCAATTCATAAAAATTAGAATTGTATGATATTAAAACTATCATTTCATCCGTATCAAATCATATACAAATTCATAATTCACATTATTAACACTAAATTCAATACACAAGACATATTTCACTAAATTCAAGCTAAATTAATATCAAAATATGTCAGGAGTCCTATGCTTATAAAAGTTTATCACAGATTATAGTCTTCACACATACAAGGAATTTGACATGTCTACACTGGAGGGATGTATGTTGTCAGACTGAATAATACTGGTTGACACAGGACAAAATTATGCAAGCCAGCATGAGGTTAAATATCTGCACCCACACAGGGAAGAATTACATGTCCACACAGGACTGGAATATGTCTGCCCACACAGGATAGACATCTGCATCCACACAGGACTAGATTGTGTCTGCCCACACTGGATAGACATCTGCATCCAAACAGGAGAATAAATACATGTCCATACAGGACTAGATTGTGTCTGCCCACACTGGATAGACATCTGCATCCATGTAGGATAATAAATACATGTACACACAGGACTAGATTGTGTCTGCCCACACTGGATAGACATCTGCATCCATGTAGGAGAATAAATACATGTACACACAGGACTAGATTGTATCTGCCCACACTGGATAGACATCTGCATCCATGCAGGAGAATAAATACATGTACACACAGGACTAGATTATACCTCTTTTTTGTTTATCCAGTTTAACATGGTGTGTAGTACAACACCTAGACTGTTCAGGTTTACAAAAGTGGCATTCTGGTTCCCTGATAACCAAGCTAGCAAGCAATCATCAAATAAACTATTTAGTTTAACTTGGTCCAAACTCATAACAATCCCTACACTATTTCATAACAATAATATAATATGCGAATCATTCGTTACAATTCAGTAGTAATTTATTTCTCATCAGAAATATGTGCAATAAAAATCTGACATTACAAATGAATGACTTCAACTCACAATTGGTATTAGTGGTAGATAAAAATATCGTGCAATCTGTATATCAGAGGTATGAAATATTCTACATGACAAACATTATTTGCTCATGCTTGTAATGATACCTCTTCAACACTATAACTATTGTAATAAAGGACTTCGAATGTATTAAAATTGCAAGAAATAAATAAATGCAAAGGTATACTCACCATTAGCTCATTGTTCATTTCTTCCTGTTTAAACAATTTGGTAAATGCCTATATTGCTTTTACCTCTGGCAATTCTGCAGCAAGAATGCCTGGCTTAACATATTAATATCTTCATATGAGACATTCGTGCTAATGCACATTCATGCAATACAAATCAGGTATTGTGTCCCTTAAAAACCTGACAACTATTTACAGGGCATTTTCTATACTGCATGATTTAAGCATGATACATACATACATATGCATTCATCTGCCAGCTATATTGTTTGATAAATATTTTAGGTAGATAAAGTTTTAACAATTATGAACTTTACTATTAATTTGTGACACACTGCAGAGCCTAGATTCATCTATCATGGCTGTTTTATTATTTAGGTGTGGTTGGGAACAGCTGTTTTTCAGTTAATCCTAAATGCTGCAGTATTGGGCCTCAGTGTTTACCGGAATCCAGTACAGATGACGATACCTATAATTATTCTCTGCAGCAGTGTGCCAGCCTATGCTGTATTCATACTCTGGAAATCTAAACCTATACCAGTCCAGAAACTCTTAGGTAAGGCAAGGTTTGAAACAAAATACTTCTTGAGCCAAACATTGCCAATTGTGATCATATTGTAACATATTGTATCATATTGTAAACTCTTGTGTCATATTTGTTGGTGTTAACAAATTTACAATACATTTAGGTCAGTTTTTGGATGCTATTACACACCTGTCATGAAACTTGATGTTGCGCACAGTGAGTGCCAGACATTGTTACACTGTGCCATGGTGAGAGTAAAGAAAAATATGACTTCTAAGAATTCAGGCATTGACCCACATTCTATGAAAATATCCTGCAAATTCAATCCCACAACTGTGCAAAAAGTCATTTTTAACAAATGATTAAATTTCATACTAAGAAACCATTATGACATCACTTTTATCAAAATACAGTTTCATACAAGCAAAAGAAATTGATAAATTATTTTGTGAGAATAAAAAATGGATGAAAAAAATTGTCTGGTTTATGAGTTCAGTTGTGCAGAAAGTTTTCAAAATCAAGTTGTCCACTGAAAAGTAAATTAAACAGTTGTCTTCAGAAAAGACTTACATGTAGGCTTGTTCAGAAATAATGAAAGGAAAGATTAAAGTGAACAAGCCTATAAATTAAACAATATTTTCTATTTCCTAGAAAATAAGGTTGTTGTTGTTGTGGGGTTTAATGCCATTTTTCAGCACAGGAAAGGCTATACATGGCGGCCAGTATTAATGGTGGAGGAAGAAACCGGGAAATCACCAGAAAGAACCACCGACCCACGAGAAGCTACTGGCAAGCTCTCTCACATATCCACATTCGACGAATCTTAGACTCGAACCCACGCAGATAGAGGTGAGATGGCAGTGATCCGTAACGGACAGCGCTTTAGACCACTCGGCCACTCGGGGCCCCCAGAAAATAAGGTAAAAGTATGAAATAGGACTTACAGTTTATAATTATAATCCAAAAATTAGTCACTGAAATTAAAAATGTAAGGCCTATAACTACAAAGTTTTAAATGAATCCAAGTTCAAATCCTGGTAAAGTTCCAATATGGAGGACGTTGACATCAGATGAATGCAGTATTGTACTGATGTGTCAGCAGTTCCTCATTGATTTTTGTGAAACAAGGATAATATTCATTAAAACTAAATTCTTTTAAATGACAATTTTAACTGAAATGGCAACAACACAAAATAACTCTGAGCTCCTATGTACTATTTTATGACTGACAGATCTACTAGAAAACATCTGTTTTAACCCACGATTTTAGATCACATGATGGGGCTACTTGATCACTAATTTGAACAATACAATAAAAATAATGCCATTTATCATATAGCCTTGAATAGTTCTCTTAAAAAAAATCAGATTCTCACATTGGATATGAATAATATAAAAAGGTTATTTACAATATAGCTAGCACATGGGTCAAACATGACATTGGTAATAACCAATCATTTTTACTCAGTGTTTACAAACCTCTCAACCAAGGTGATCTAAAAATAGTAATAAAGCAACACTTTTGTGTTCTAATCAGGTCAAAACAGAAAACTGGATTTTCCAGGGGAAAAAAATCAAATTCCATGAATACTATCATTGCAGTAAAATATAATGAAACAAAATTTTAAAAAAGAAATTTAAAACTAACAGACAAATAATTTAATTAAATATATGTAACAACACTCACTTGTCCTTATTTTCATAGCTTAAAAGAATAGTGTAAGACAGAACTTTTAAAATTTTTATTTTTATCAAACCACACCACTTAAATGCATGCTGTATGTAACCATACTGGATGTTTCAGCTTGTCTTAATTTTGTACTTTTTTTGCCAAGAATGCATTGTGGTCTATAACTACTGAATCAGTACTAGCATCTGAAAGGATGGATATAGATTTAATACTTGATATTTTATCCTTGATATTTTCATTATAATGTCAAAAAAAATATTCTATAGATGAAATCAATGCATGCAGTTCTGTTGATATGGTCAGTTCCAAGTCCAACAGCTTTCTTGATTTGAACCTCAAAAAGAAATTGTCTCAGCACTTTTTCTCTGCTTTGCTTTCACATATACTTTGTTAAACATTTTGTAATGCTTGGTTTGGTTCATATTGTATTTATTGATCACTGTCTAAATCAATGACTTCTTTTTTCCAACTTCTTTGTTCTCAGATTTGGCCTTTATATTTTAAAATTTTAACTGGCATGTATTGTGCTTTGCAGTTTCTTAGTGTGCTAACAGTGTGTATTTCCTTGTGATAACCTGTCTTGCAAACAATCCACTGAATCTGTCTGCAGTTGACAGGTATCTCTTACATATATTATAAAAGATGTGATTGTTTGATCTTCATTGGCCTTGAACCAAGGTAACTCCTGCAGCCAAGAATCATTGAACTCCCATTTTTCTTGTTTGTTTTATTTCATTTCATCGTCAAGTTTAGTTTTAGCCCATTTTGTTGACTTTTAATTCAGTTTTTCACTATTCTGCTCCACTTTGCTAGTCAAGGTTCTGATATGTTAACCCTATCTACACTTGGTGGATCAAGCAGATATTTGTCTACTTTGGGCCTGTGAATTTCATTGGATGCAGTAACAAGCTGCATCTAATTAAACTTAAGTTTTTCAAATTTGAACATGGTTCCTACATGATTGAGACAAGGGGAGCACACAACCTGAATGGACTCATAAAAAAAGCAATATTTCACTGTCAGTCCATGTTTGGATGGTTACCTTTCATCCAAATACACCTGTAATTTCTTCATTCAGGTACAAAAAATCATACTGTAAATATCAAACTTACAAAGTATATGTTTGAAGATGATTTCCTCCACCATTTTTGGCCAATGTACAATTCACCGCTGTTACATGCTATTAGTTAGTTGCACATATTTACTATGGGAGGCAACTCGATAAATCCAATAGTTGTCACTAGGACAAGCACTAAAATAACTGCTCGATTTGCCAAGGTTTAGATAGGGTTAACATATCAGAACCTTGGCTAATAAAGATGCATTTGGAGCTAGCTTTGTAGAAGATGATCCATCTAGATGCATTCCCAGGAAAATTTGGAGAAGTTGAGTCCAGCAATTGGTTCAAAACAACAGATTCCATGGGGAGGCCCTATTCTCCAACCAGTGAAATTTATTCTGATGTAACCATCAAAAGATAGTGCCTAAACCAGTACTGTCTACCTCCATTTTATAGAAGCTGTGGCTGGTTTCTTTCCTAATTGATAAATTTCAGCATGCATATACTTGTATGGAACTCACAGGCCAGTATGAATGATACTTGTGTAAACATTGCTCAGACAAAATGATAACTACTGCCCTTTCAAGCTACAGGCCACAATCTACTTGTCATAGTTGCAAAAGTTCCTTTTACTATGACCCCCATTCTCTAGCATTATAAAAAGGAATTTGAAATTAATAGTGGCAGGCTGTTTGTAATTTATTTCTATATCTCCTAGGGCAATTTTGGTTTACATACATTCTGAGGAGTATTTCAGTACCATACAGACTGCTCTGGTGGCATAGTGGTTAGAGCCTCTGCCTCAGATGTGGGAGGTCATGGGTTCAAGCCAAGGCTGTCATACCAAAGACTTATAAAAATGGTACTAACGGCTACATTGCTCGGTGCTCAGCATTAAGAAGTTAGTGTTGGAACTGGTTGGCCTGGTGTCAGGATAATGTGACTGGGTGGGACATCATGCTTCATGTCTGTGGCATGATGCTCCAGTGCTAGACATCACTATAAACTGCCACTCTGCAGACATCATAGCGATATGACTGAAATTTTTTTAAAGCTACATTAAAAATCCAAATCACACACACACCCTCTGAGTACCATACAAAAATTAAGTCACAGTTATCTACATTTCATGCTGCATTGATTATGAATACCTTTTCAAGATTATTTGGATATATCATACACAGTTGCATGTAAGGTCATTAAATTAATAAATCCTGAGAACTACATTACCAAAATTTGGTTGCTGTGATAGTATAGTTGTTTGACAGCCTTTAAACTGTATGTATTTACATTCCAAGGCATACACCAAAAGCAGATTTTTGTGACCTACTTTTCACACTTCATTGCCAATGTACCTCTTTTCATGTTTAAGCACATACATCTCATGAACTGCCTAGTGGTTATAGCATCAAATTCAGATGTGGGAGATCTTGGGTTCGATCCCCAGCCAAGTCATACCAAAGACTTATGAAAATGATACTAACAGCTGCCGCTTGATGCTCAGCATTAAGAGGTTAGTGTTAGGACTGGTCGGCCTAGTGTCAAGACATCACTATAAACTGTTACACTGCAGACATTGCAGCGATATGACTGAAAAATTGTTAAAGCTGCGTTAAAAATCTTTATCACATCACATCACATCATGTTAAGCTAGTTTTTTCAACAAGTTGCTTGTACAGTTATAAATCTCAATATATGCATACATATCAAGGGTTATTTCACCTCCATAGTAAAGTAAGGCCAATGTGACCCACTTCATGCCCTATTTTCATCATGGCTTAGTATTGATCAGCTTAAGGAATGGCAAACACAGAACTTGTCTGCATAAGCGGACTTTATACTTATCTCTAGTAGCTCTATTATGACTTTATACTTATCTCTAATAGCTCTATTTTTGTTCAGGGTGTATTCTTTTGGGAAATAGACTGCATGTTATGTGGGTAGCAAACAAATTAGCTTATATATTCAAGTGTTTATGAAATTCAGTCATCATAATAGATGGTTTTAAAAGCCTTTGTAAAAAATTCAAATAGATATGGTGAAGAAAAGGTTGAGACCATCAGTAATAATTTAGTTTTTAAAGGGTTTGGTTAGCATGTCACTCTAGAACTAACTATGATATGTTTTGTACAGTATTTTGGTTAAAAAATATGTTATGAACATTTATCTGTGATTTGTCTACTTTTAGAATATTTGGATGTCTATTTCAAAATAACTCATTTTAACATTATCTTTATGATTTTAACATCCTTTGTCTTTTTCCACAGGAAAAATTACTCAGCTAGCACAGAAAATTCTTGTTCTGGAAATCTTTTGATTGTTCAAAATGGAAGTACAGTAAAACCTGATAAGAACTACCTCTGCCATAAGTGACCACCTGCCATTTATGAATCAATATGCATACATCACCCAGGTTTAATTTCCAGCTAAGAGTTACATCCAGTTCCTGGACATCAACAATCCTTAAACAGAGACCTTGAACTGGTTGCAATATTATCATGTGGTATATTTAAAGTCATCTGATGAAATCCGCATAGAAATTATGCCTGTTACATCAGCCACTTATATATCAATAAATTATATATCTATCCAAGTAAAAAAACATAAACTCTGAATGAGAATAAAAAATTTATTCAAGCTTTATTTAAATAAATTAATGGAACAGAATTTACATGTTCTCATATTATGTTTAATCAGTTTCATGACTTGTCATAATATTAAGTAATAACAATTGACATGTATGATTCAATAATATTTGGACTAGTAACATTAATGTCCCAGTAACAAACAAATTCAAATAAATGGAATTATCATATGAAATGGAGGACCATTTTTGTTATGATCAAATTATAGAGTCATACAAATGTACTAAAATAGGTCAAGTATAGCATACATTTATAAAAGCTTAGTATCCCAGTGTACTCTATTCTATAATGTCTTTGACTTTGGTTTTCTTTAGTACCAAATATTTACTATAAAATTTATGTTGCAGAAATAAATGTATAGTTTCAAAAATCATTAATTTCCCTACCACTTTTGGAAGATAATTTGCAAAACAGGAATACATTATATATTTTAATTGCTCATGAACCCAATGCCAAGTAAAACTGACTGGTATGCACAACGCCCTTGTTAATAACTTTCGGTTGCATTACACCATGTAACACTGCTCAACAGTAAATATTGTGATTCAAGACAAATACTGAATAAAAATTATATTGCTGTATTTCACTTTAATTATAAATATATTACCAAACACTAAATCTTTGTTTTCAGACATATAACAGTAATCATTAGCCTCAATCTTAGGTTGTTTGTGTAGAAAATTAAAACATGAACCATGCAGATGTGTCATCTTTGCAGGAGATGTGCATTACTTTATTGTTAGGCAATAACTTATTCTATGTAAAAATTCATTATATAAAATAAGTTTAAGTTTGCACATTCTACATAGTGAAAAGAAACTGAAGGTGCCACCGATTGCCTCAAAAACAGACATGGCAGACATCGTAAAATACATGTCACTGAACATAGCACATAATAAAAACTGTCGATCATACAGAACATTCTTTAGTAAAACATTGAACATAGTCTCAAAACAACTATCTGTACAAGTGTTTGCTTGAATAATTATTATATTTGTAAACAATGTAAACAAATAATGTGAAAGTAAATGATTTCTATGCTTTACATAAACTCATGCAATAATACATCACAACAAATCATTTTATTCTTGTAATTTATAACATTATATTGCACCTTTGTGAGTGAACGCCTGCTGAATATGACCAGTGGTCAAGATTTTTAGGCACAATATTGTTTGTCACTACTACTGTTTGTTCACAAAAACATATATATACTGCTGATCTTTATTTAAATCTTTGTATCAGACTGCTGAGAGGGGTCTGCAGTGGAGTGCAAATTATTCTTCCACCCACCCACGCACCCAATAAATGGAGTTTGGTGTATCATAGGCTGTTGATCATAAACGAGACTAAAAGTATATGTAACTAAATACCATTGTTGCACAGAAGTCACGTAAGTTCTTATTGCAAATAATCATGCTTTTAAAGGAAGCAAAGACATATAATTTAAATGTTCATATTGCATATTGTCTTCAAAATGCATACTGCATCTTCTAATCTATAAATTAACTCATTTGGAGTACTGACTAGGGTGAATGAGGTTATCATCTCCTAATATTGTAAGTTACTCGCATTTTTTGGATGAGTTAATTATATAGTCACTGTCATCATTTAGATTGCATACCTGTTTAATCTTGCATACTTGATCTGGCATTTGATACATCTGTTTAATCTGTATCACACACCCTGATTTGAACTTCTTAGTTGACCTTTTTAATGCCAGCAAATCATTATATTAGACATAGTGAATTAGACTTTCCTAAATCCCATTTTGTTTTCAATTTTCTTGAAAGAGTAAAGCTAAAACTATTTACAAAGTATAACTATAGGTGAGTGTAATAAAATAAATGTATAAAACCACATTTGTGTTTTGTATTGTGTCTGGGGGTAAGAACTTGTTCTTTATGCCTACTGAGAATCAAATGTGCAGTTTTATGTATGTGGTTTTTTTTTTGTAATTATACAAACAATATAATATATTCTTTTTTCTTTCAGTGTTACTTATACATTGATTAAAAATATGACTTTGAATGATTTTTATTTTATTGGATTTTCTGACTTATCTGGTACAGAATCATTCCATATTTACTCAAAGTGTGATCAGAACTGCTAGAGTCATTATTCTAATTATCATGGACACATCAGCATCTTCATGAATGCAAATGTTTTAGATATATATCTAGATAATAGATATGTTTGTATATGATAGATGTATATTTTTGTAGATATAGAAATGATTGATATCTGTATGATAAATGCACTTCTAAATGTATATCCATAAAATTATAACAATTGAATACATTTGTTTTAAAAGAACTACAATTAGAAATAAATACATGTACACTAATTGTGTTTTTTTTTACTTAAATCCATTTGATTTATGACCTTGAAAACTGGACTTCCAATACAGACCTGAAAGACTGCTTTTTATTGGCAGAAAGTGTGGTCTCTCATGACAAATAATATTGCACCTTTATCAGGATGAGGTGGATGAAATTGAATGACATTTCTGAATTAATTAAATTTCTGGTGATGGTTCACAGCCCACAGGGTCCATTAAAAACTTGACCTAGTCATACTTTGCCCACATGCAAGTCCTCTCGGTCACCAGAAATTGCCCTGTTTCTAAACTCTGATTCCTTGGCATAGGAAGAGTTTTTGTAGACAAGTGATTGATGCCATTTTATTTACATATACTGTTTTAACATCCTTTTGGTCTACTGCCGACTTGGCCAAAACAGTAACCAGCTGATAAGCTTTTTATGTTGAACCTGTATGTAAATGCCATGAATGAATATTAGTTTTTAACTGAACAAACTGTGGTTTTCAGGTTGTAAAATATCCTTTTTTGAAAAAAGTATATTGTAAGTGGCATAAAACGTCTTTCACTTTTTTTTTGTTCTTAAACTCCTAATGAAAGAAGCCTTCCTCTAATCTGCTCATTAACTTTATCAATTTTACTTTATAATTCTGATATGATCATTAACATTATCAATATTCAGTTTGTATAGTTTGTTTTCTGGGCATAGTGTTCATGGACAGAGTGAACTGTTTCGAACTGAGCTGGACCCAGTGGACTCGGATTCAAGCCAAGTGATTGAGTCATATCTGCATCATATTTACACTAGTGATGGTACATAGGATTCACCTATCCAAAGTTGGTGCTGTTATCATCTTGTTGCTGCTATTAGAAAGACCAATAAGCATGAATGACTGTTGTGGAGTGAACATCCTTTCAAATCATGATTTTCTTTCTTTGTGTACAGAGTGGAATGAAAAAGTAATGGAAAACAGATGTATATAATCTAAATGCATGACAAATATCGAAGGTGCCTTTGTTTATATCTTTATCTTTAAAGAATAATATTACTAATAATTTTGACATAGTACAGAACCTACCCTTTAGAAGCTCTAAGAACTTGACAATATTAGATAACACAAAAACATACAAAAGATTACAAAACAAAATCATACTGACAATAATTAAGGAATTTAAAATTATTAAGTCTTGAAGTCTTTTCTTGTAGTCAGAATAGTTGAGTTTTAAGAGTGTTCTTGCCTTGTGTCTAAGATCTATCAGCAAAATAATTCCATGTACCTGGGCCCTGGTACACAAAAGAATGTATGACTTTGTTTTAACAGTGAGAACAATGAAGATACAAGTGTCAGAAGAGCAGCATAAGTTTCTGTGTAGGTCTTACAAATTGTTGAGGTCAGATAGGACCAGAGTAAGTCAACAAAATGAAGAATAGTGAATAGACTTTGTGTTTGATTAAGGATCAAATGATTAGACATTGAAGGCTACTGATATAACAAGTACAGTACTAATCAATGTGGTTTTTACTTCAAACCAGACTGGAATATAAAAATGGGCATTGTGACTGCAGTTTGACATTTGCAAGCATATATATCTATAAGTATTTGTTAATTTTAACATGTAGTTCAAGTGCCAATTGTTTTTTGGAAAAAAATGTATCATGACTTTGGTCATTACATAAACTTCTAAAGAATTTTTACAAAATAAATAATTGCAGTTTGTAGATTTGTATGTGATTAGTTCTATACAGTTTAGTGTAATTTGAGCTTTTCATATTGTGAGCTAAATAAAAAGTAATTTAAAAATTAGCCATATAATGCAATTATAGGAGAGGAGGATATAAACCCTTTATTGTTGGATCAGCAAATGTGCACCTTCATTAAGTAAACATCTTGTTGCCTCAACAATCTTAAAAGCCAGCTTGTATATATATGCACAAGGGCACTGCAACATACACTACAACATACCAAAAGTGACCTACTTTTCAGACTGTAATGTAAATTTGTCATATTTAGGTCAGTTTTGGGAATACCATTGCTGGTACAATAATACTTTATTCATACATTCTTTGGAGTACTACACCTGCTGTTACCTATTTTTTAAGCTCCACTGTTCATGTGCATTTGTTCTCAGCTTCTGAGATGCTATTGCTGGTAGTTATTTTGTATAGTTCAGTGATTATATATAGTTGAAACTTATACGAGTTACTTGGACCCATTTGCCTGTATGGTGATTAAACGGGATGTGTGTGTGTGTATGTGATTTGGATTTTTAATGCAGCTTTAACAATTTTTCAGTCATATTGCTATGATGTCTATAGTGTGACAGTTTATAGTGATGTCTAGCACTGGGGAATCTTGTGGCAGACATGTAGCATGATGCCCCAACCAGTCCCATTATCCTGACACCAGGCCAACCAGTCCTAACACTGACCTCCTAATGTTGAGTGCCAAGAGAAGCAGATGTTAGTCTTGATATGACTCAGCCTGGGTTCAAACCCATGACCTCCCATATCCAAGGCAGTTGCTCTAACCACTGAATATGAGCATACATCCTTAAAAGTACAATATCAACATATAAAGAAAGAGTATCACCAACCACATTTTGTTTCATCATCACTCATTATTGATCAGCTTTAGCATTAGCAAATACAAAATGGAAAATTAATCTCTTGTTTATTTAACAGATGCAGGTTTTCATATTTAGGAAAATTCCAAACTTCACATAAACCAACAGAGTTTATTGGATGGCTTTGTTATCCAATGCACATTTAGCCATTTGAACAAGTTTATTATTGCTAGTGCTCCTAAAATACTTAGGATTGCCACGAAACTTTACACTTTCATTTAACAGATTTAAATGAAAATGGTGCTGCACAGACATCCAACATGTCCACCACAGCAGCCATCTTGAAAATCTTAATTATTACTCCTCCAAAACATCAACATGTTTTCACCAGAAGAAATTTTATCAGTTCTATTTGGTCTCAAATGAAAATTATGTTTATAATGGCAGTCATCTTGAAAATCTTGTTATCCTAACAGAAAGTCATACCAAATTAGAGTTCTCTCCAGTAGACTTCTTACTGTAGTTGGCACTTTTATGAAAATGGCTCCACTTACATCCAATATGGCTGCCACAGTGACCATCTTGATAATCATGTTATCACTACATAAGCTGAATGGATGCATATTTAGTTCTAAATGAAATGGTGTGACACCAAGGTCCAGTATTGATGCAATGGTAACCGTATTAAAAATTGTGTTATCACTACTCCTCCAAAACAGGAAGTCATTGGTTTTCTTCACAAGACTTCCTATGATTGTTGGTTCTAAATTAAAATGATGCCAACTGGACAACTGGTATGGCCACCACTGCAGATATTTTTTATCATTCCTTACCTGAATGGATGTCAACATGGTGTTTTCACACAAAAAACTGATTTGTAGTTGGTCCTAAATGAAAATGGTAGCAATCTGACCCATCCATCTTGAAAATATTTTAACTACCACTCCTTTTAAATGGAAGTCACATCAACATGAGGTTTGTAGTTATATTTAGTTTGTCCAGAATTAAAATACCGCTAATATGACCTCAAACATGGCAGCTACAATGAACATATTGAGAATCTTGTCACTATTTCTCTTGAATGGATTGTCATATCAACATATAATTTTCACAAGTTTTCTAATAGTGTATGAATTTGTCCAAGATGAAAATGGTGCCAATTTTATTTCCTGTGTAGCTACCACAGTGGCTAATTTTAAAATTTTGTTGTTCAAATATTAAAGATAGTTTGATCACTCAACAGTTAAAAAGTAGTTATGGTCTCATCTTAAATTACTGTAAATTCTTTTTGAACAGTAGAGTGTTGGTCCTTTTACGAGACTTGTGTTTTGTGCCAAAGATTACTGTCTTAGTGGAAGTATTGTTGGCTAGTACTGAACCTAGTTTGCGTTCAACAAGGGTTCCAACAAATGTGGTATCACATTTGACTCATACAGATGCATATTTTCCTGTATCTGACAGGTTTTTGTGCAGAATATAATGTAAAATGTTCTTAACAATGACACTGTCAATGTTGACAAACTGAAAAATGTACTACGTTTATCTTACCATGCTGCCATAGGTACATAAAGTAGAATCTGGTTTTTCTCTATGTGTCAAATGACAATTGGGGATTTTTTTGCAAACACATTTTTAGTTTAGCTGACAATACAGTAGGTTTTAATTTGGTGTCAACAGAAATGTTCTTAACTGCAAATACCACTAGACACATTGGGTTTGTATAATCACTGATATAACTCTTGTCAAAAACATGAGGCTATTTTTAAACTGCTTGAATTAATTTATATGGTACACACATGAGATTATAGTACCAAAATGGCAGCCAGATTCTAGAGTAATTTCCAATTGCAGGGGTTTTCCCAGCAGGTGGCATGACCAAGAACACATCACAGCATGTGCAATTTAATTTAAATACCCCATATATCCAACATGGATTCTATCTGGAATTGTTTTTTCTCCTAAATTATGTGATATCTGGTTTAATGCTACTAATTCAAGCTTTCCAAGTTATTTATGTCTAGACTAGGTTAGTTGCCCATCCTAGGATGAGAATGAAAATAGAAAAAAAATATTAGAGACTTAAAAATAATTGGGACGAGTTAGTTAAAAAAACGGTCTGAACAAATACATAATAAAAACATCTGGGATGCTGCTGTGAATTTCAAACTCACAACCTCTTCTTTGGCAGCCTGCACACACACAAAGACAAATGTCTGTTTATATACAAGGTGGATTGTATAACTGACATTTTTTAGGTGCGTTATTACTAACATAACTAGCTCATATCATAGAAAAATACTAGTTAATAGAAGAATGTGTACCACTAACTGCTGTTTAATTATTATTTGCTGGCTTAGCAAAATATAAATTGGTGAATATGTTCAGATGAAAATGATCTTCAAGAACCATGTAATCTTATAGATTTATGCCGTTTCATAGCAAATGTACATATTCATTCAATGGAAATTACTTGTGGCATTGGCCAAAGGCATTTATTCCATGACAGGCTAAGTTGTCCACTAAGGATTCAAAGGATGAATTCAAGAATGAAGTAAGCAAAGTGAAAAGCTAATTTCTATGTGGACTATCAGGCTCTTTAAATTCTTGCATCTTCTGACAAAGAATCTTGTGTTTGGGTTTAATGCCATTTCTCAGCGCAAGATAGGCTATATATGGCAGCCAGCGTAACTGTTGGAGAAACTTGAGGAAAATCCAAGTAAGAGCCAGCAACCCATTAGAAAGCTACTGGCAGCTTTCTCGCAGACATGGAATATAGCCATCAAAATTATTGTCAATGGAGAAAAAAAATTGGGACTTGGTACTTATAGTTAAAATTTGAAAACTTGTCCCATGACATTTTCAATGTGAGATTAAATTACAACCATGTAATAGCTTTAATATAACATCACTAACATGAACAACATTGATTCAGATCCAATCAAGTTAAAGCACTGATATCAGGGTCTACGTTGTTTGTTCTACACATGATTAAGTCAGACAACATAGAGCATGAGGATTCCAACCCATTATACCACTGTAGAGCTAGATATACAGTTTGCAGCTGGACTTGTATTACATATCATTTAAATATGCAAAACAAATTCTTTCTCGTAAGTACTGGTCATTTTAAAAGTTCTTGAGTAAGTGAATGCTATAAAAAAATGTATGTACTTATTCATTGTTATGGAAATTACTTTTTTTTCTGTTTTGCAAGAAAATCACAATTTGGATGATATTGATTAATGGATTATCTTGATGAATCTCTCTGGAAAACTGACATTTTACAGAAAACAAGTTTTAATGATTTTGTGGGGCAGAGGCAGGCTCTGAAAGGTAAGCTGCAGAAAGGGTATGAAGGACAGAGGAAAGGGTGCCAAGTTTGGTGGAGTCGGTGTGGAAGGTTATTACTTGTGAGCGAGTTGCACAGTGGTGCACTGATTGATATCCCAAATTATTAGATATACATATATTTTACTACTTTCTTTATCCTAATACTTTTGTTTGAAATTATCATATGATATTGGACTGATAATCTGCTTTTTATTTTGGTACTTCATACTTGTTCTGGTCAATTCAGTATAGTATGTATGGATAGGTCTATTAAAAATTTACCTGATGCTCAATAACATTTGAAGGTCTTTACGGATTGAAATCAATATAGTACAAAGCTTTACATTATGAGACCTTGGTAAATTTAAACTTTCACCATTTTCCTCCAAATTTGAATGCAGTAATGGCATCCAATTTACTTAAATCTATACCCATCAATTTCATTTATGTTCAATAACTTTTAAAGAACATTCTTAATAAAAATCAAATTTGGAATGAGTTTACTTTAAGAAGACATTGGTTGAGTTTTCACTATTTTCTAGTAAAATGTTCAGGGTTACAGCCCCATTTAATTCAAAACTCTGCTTTCAGTTTTGCTACCATTAATAACTGAATGAACTGAAATCAAATCTTTAATACAATGCTTTACATCAACAAGACCTATGTGAAGTCTGCGATTCATTATTTTCTGGAAACTGGAATTTTGGTCCCTGTCTAACTTGTACTTTGCCTTTCTCATTAATATCTGCTCATTAACTTTTCATATATTGAAAATTAATTTTGCCTGAGGCTTAACATTAAGACTTAATGGATTGAAATCTATATTAATTTATGGTTTAAAGCTAGGAAAAGTTTATGGCCTCTGTTTGATTCTGCCCTTTGATTTCTGTTCGATAACTTTTTAATTGACTTAACTGATTTTGTGCTTCATCTTAAGAAGACATAATCAAGTATGATTGTCACTACTTGCAAACAAAACTAAATGGAATAATCCAAGATTTAGAATTTCACTCTTTAAATGCATTTTATTGGGAGGAGGGGCATCCATATCATATAGACAACATTTCAAGGTTGGGTTTTTTGTGCCTTTTTTAAGGCAGATAATTTTATGTTATAATGATATATGTAAATCACCAATTTTGTTTCTGTACAATTAATTCAGTTGGCTACCAGCTACAGGTACCAAATCTGTGGAGGCCCTAAACTTAGGAATACAGAAAAAGCTATAAATTTTGGGTAAAAATTATTGTTACTGAAATAATATGGTTTCTGCACAAAAAATTGAATTATCCACTATCTCCACTATCTATAATCAATCTTTGTGGATTGCTTGTAGATGGGATGAAGAACAACCATATAAATTTTGGGATCAATGGTGAAGGTCACTAAGAGTAAAAAATTGCAATAAAAAGTTCTCCTCCGTCTACTATTACCAGTGGCCCTGAGTGGCTGAGTGGTCTTAAGTGCTCTATGTTACAAATCTCTACCTTCTCACATCTGCATGGGTTAGAGTCTTGGGATCATCCAATGTAGGTACATGGGAAAGCTTGCCAGTAGCTTTCCTTGGGTCAATGGTTCTTTCCAAGGCTTTCCTTGATTCTTCCTCCACCAGTTATACTGGTCTCCATGTATAGCCTATCTTGTGCAGAAACAGGTGCTAAATGCCATAACAACAACAAATCTATTGTTACCAAAATTTGTCGATGGGCTTGCAGTTGGGGTACAAAAGAAAAAGACATTGATTGTAAGGGTACAAAGATCAAAGTCATTATAACTGAATGTAATTTGTTTTCCAAACAAAAATTAATTAAAAAAAAATTAATTTCATGTCAGAGTCCAGGACTCAGCTTTATATGGAGAATTAACACGTTGGGAAAAGAAGAAACCTAATGATTTTGATGTCAGACATCAAGATCACAGAAAGAAAAGTGACATGTGACCACAAAAAATCGGCTTCCTATATTGAATTTAATTATTAAACACTGAGCAGGCATAGTTTGCCATACACAGTACTCGTTTTAATTTATACTAGACTGCCAACACATAAAACTGGATAAGTAGGTATGGCATATTTAATATCATTTTAATATAGACATAAAAATTCTACACACAATAGATTAATTCATCCTTCTTTCTACAAAAACATTTCATTGATGGAATTCTGTACATGTGCAAAGCCTTCAGTGTATATTTTCATCCAAAGAAGGCAAAATATCTACATCATGTCTCTTCATCATCATCTGTATGATCATCATCACCATCATCTTCATTAAAAGACAAAAGTTTGGAATTCTTCACTTTCTTTGTCTCTGAAATTTCCAAAGTTTTCTTCTTTTCTTCCTTTTGTTTTTTAATAGTAGTGGCATTCATGGCAGATTCCTGGTCACTAGAGCGTTTAACTGGTTTATGAAACAGAATCTTCCCATCAACAGGAGGTTCATCTGCATTAAAGAAGAGTTTTGTTAAATTCCCATTTAAATGTATGCATTATAGTCACACACGTAAGTTTGTATAATTTCCTAGAGTCTCCAGCATATTTCTTACTTTTTTTTATTAAAACTTCTGCAAGGAAGAACACTGTGTGTGTGTGTGTGTATGTGTGTGTGTGTGTGTGTGTGTGTGTGTATGATCAAATTTTTAAATTAGCTTTAACAATTGTTTCGTCATATCGCTGTGATGTCTACTACTTTGGAAAAGTAAATTAAAGAAGATAATTTCTTGTAAGAAAAGTACACTGATCACTGAAAGAGATCAATCAAAACAGGAGATAATCCATCATACATCTTATATGATAATATATTTCTTACCTTTTGTACATTAAAATAGCAAGCAAACAAACCTGAATAATTTTGTATCAATTCAATCATCATTAAGCTTCACATCTGTGACTGAATTTGTCCCAGTTTTCACAGGCTGTATTTTTTTCTGATTTATATGTAAATGATCTTTCTTTTATAATTCCATCACTGGTACTTTATAGTGAATTTATAATATGTACTTTCTGCCTAAGAAGAACAAATCAAATGTAAAATTTCTGATTATATTATATTTATTGTAAAGTTAAAATGTACAAGGCATATAGATTTATTTTATACAAATACTTTTTTCACTCAAAACAGTTATCTAACCTGAGATCATGTCTTCATCTATCTTTTTCCTTTGATTGTAATTATTCATCAATAAAAAGTGATAAATACTTTGACAGCCTCTTTCTTTTTTATCATGTAGTTGTAACTTAAATAGCATAAATGGTCTTTGTAAGGTAATATCTGATGTTTCTAATTTTTGTACCCCAAATTTTTTTAACAGCATATCTAATACTCTCATACTACCATTTATTCCTGATGAACAAAATAAAAACCAATAAAAAAAATAATAAAATGATGGTTGCTTATGAAAATCCATAACTGTATCTACTCTTCAATTATATATATATATATATATATATATATATATATATATATATATATATATATATATATATATATATATATATACTCATAGAAACTACTCTGATCTACAACTTTGATATTAGTATTGTGCCACACTGTATAAGAAATGACTACCCAATTCAGGCTTCTTGTAGTTTTAACTAATTAAACACAGCATCCTTCCAAAAATTGTTTCTTGAACCTCTAGAAATCTGTTTAATAAATTTTTTCTCAATAACAAAATCATTTTAATGATATTCAATTTTATTCCTCCTTTGGAATATTTTTGAGTATAGACTAGTTTTTTAATCTTAATTAATTTATCCATTAATAAATTCAAAAACATATCAAGTTGCTTTATGCAGTTTCTGATTGATCTGGTAAGCAAAGAATGAAGTGATTCATCTCGGATGGAGCAATACTCTCTTTATAACAGTAATTCTTTCATAAGTTGTCAAAATCTCTTGGATCACTGGCAGAACATAACTTTAACTTCTTCAATTTGGTCTTAATAGTTTAATTCTATCAGTTTATAAAAAAAATCATCTGTAAAAGTATTGCCCAATTTGTAAAAACACCCCTTTCCCAATTTAAGAAATTCCCGTGGGTAAACTTCTATTTGGTTTTATGTATCAAATTACAAACCACATCTGTATTCTATTCATGGTCAACACCAAAACTGGAGATTTTTGCATAAAACTTAAATGTATCTCGATGACATTTCAGAAGGATCTAAATTAATAGTGGTATGATCTGCATAATGGAAACAAATTTTATTCCGTATTAGTAATTTTTATACCTTTGATCTTGAGATTTAATCTAGTGGTATGTACTTGAATCTTAGCATATAAAATGAAAATAAATGGCTACAAGGAATAACTATATCTGCAACTGTGTACAGCAGAAAAACTGGAAATCTGTTCACAGTGACACATACTATAATTAAATATCCTTGTAAACTATTTTGGTTTACTGTAAAAGCATTGGGGGAAATTTTGAAAATTAAAAATTTTTCCAATAAATTTTAATGAAAATAAATCAAAAGCTTTTCAAAGTTAACACTTTTATGAAGACATGCTTAGTCATGGGTTTTATAAATAACACTGACATAATGAATTTGTTATATACAGTAAACTATTTGTTAATCCTCATTCCTGCATCTACTCACTGGTGTGTATATCAAATCATAAAATATCTCAACGCTGCTTCTTGATATGGGTCAATCAACAATAGAGACACAGGTGTTCTGGGATTACTACAGAAAATCTGAATGTTCTGAAGGATTTAGTTATGAATGAAAGGAAGAGGAATTTTTCTTACCATCCAAATACAAATGTCAGTTTGTATAAATATATTTTTACTAGCAAAAAGCCGAAAATATATAAAGATATATTAGGAGATACTGCCTTGTCCAGTTGATCTCCAGGACCAGAAATGTAAATTTTAAATAAATGTGGGTATCTCAAAACATACAGTACTCATGCTAGATGTCAACATAAGCAGATTATAATATAACAATGCACTGTTAAGATCATTTGTCAATATGGACAAAGAATTTGTTTATGTAACAATAGATAAATTTCAATGCATTTTATATCAATTTTGCTGTTTCTTTTCATGGGGCCCTCTGAATTTCTCCACTCCAAACCAATGGTTGTATATACAAGTTTAAACAGACAACAATATCACCAATAAAAAAAAAAATTACCAGATGGTATATTTTGCCACCAATAAGGGAAAAAAATGCAATTTGCAACATTGGCAAAGCCCTGCACAATTCCTGAATAAACCATTTACATGTTATTTTTCATACTTATATGAAGACAACCATCTTTTCCTGTATGATATAAATACATATAAAATTTAAAAAGCAATGCCACAATCATCTTGTATTATTCATATGTGATCTCTTCCCTAAATTGATAATAAACATTTATTTCATACTTTTAAGAAAGAAATATTTTGTATAGGAGCAAAATACATGTATATGAAATTTTGGAAGCCATATCACAATTTAGTCCGAGTTTCCTCTGACCCTTGACACCCCATTTTTGATATCTGGTTTTTTATATCAATATCAAAAATGGGGTGTCAAGGGTCAGAGGAAACTCGGACTAATCACAATTATGTTATATCACAATTTATGTTATAGTGGAGCATGCTATAGCATGGTCATACTGTGTGTGTATGTGTGTGTCTATATATGCACACACACACACATATTTATACACACACACAGTGCTCCTCCTCTTAAATGGCCAACCCTTCTGCACTGGGAAAGTGGCCTTATATGACGGGTGGCCTTTCCATAGAAAGGCAAATTTTTTGTTAGAAGTATATGTAATGTACTTAGTAAGAAAGCTACATTCTTCAACGCATTTAATATCTTCATTTCAAAGTAACATTAATTATTAAATGGTTCTTCTTGTTATAATAACTGACTTATTGCAAATGAATAAATAGTTCTTTTTCTTGGCATAAGCATTATACACAAACAGATGTTGTTGTCATGCACATTGCAAAACACTTCAAAAACCTCATTTAAATATTAGTACATACCTAATTCTCTTTCCATTTGCTCCATTTTCCCATTTCTGCTGAATAACTTCCTTATCAGTTACAACTTTGTTTATTAGAGTCATTTCAACATAAAATTGTTTTATTTAATTCTTTTCAACTTAAAATTATTCAGCAAGTCCCCCTTCCCCACCTCACCCAATGCTGTAGACTATAATAACCAACTTTTTTCTATATTAATCATCTCCATTTACTTGATGACATGTTAATGTTTGGTAATGTTTTATTCACATGTTAACTGTATGTGATTTAATTATGCAGATAAAACTTTTGTTGTGCAGAGGAAATTCCTTCATAATGGAAGTGATAATGTGTTGTCACTTGATTTTTCAGTCTTTGGTACACTGTTTTGTTCAAGGTTAATTTCTATGTGTGTGTGCCTCTGGGCAAAAACTATTTTTAGCCTATGCTGATCCTATTATGATCTTGACAATTATATCCTGTTGTAATCATCAATGTTGCCAATTACAAGAATGATAAAACAATTTTTCTACATTTAAACAAAATGCCACCTATTTTTAAGAATATGATTTGATCATGTGATTCATTAGTTGCAGTCTGGTACCCTATTGTTTTTACATTTCTTTACACTAAGTGAGAGAAGCCAAATGTATGCATATTTGACCTGAACAATAGCACCTCCCAGATTTGTAAACTTGACAATTATTGTCATTTATTAATAGCCACTAATTATGAAATTGAACAAGCCCAACATCTTACTAAGGGAAGCTATAAAGGCACTGAAATCCATTTTTCCTGATGACTTGTGTATTGTACATCAATACTGCCACTTCCCAGCTCTTACTACTATTTAATAATTGTAATCTTAATGATTAAGTAACTAAACCAGACATCTCAGGATAACTCTACCATAAGACTAATTGGATTATGTGTACTTACCTTTTTGTATGGATTAAAATTTGAGTCTTTCTTAGCTTTATGGAATAAATGTATCTTCTTGTGAGGCATAAATGATAAAATATTAACCTTAGTGGTACATGTACTTTAGTCAATAACCTCACATTGAGAAACAGAAATATGATTATTTAACACACATTATATATATATATATATATATATATATATATATATATATATATATATATATATATATATATATATATATATATATACATACATACTACAAAATAAAATGTGGCTGCTTGTGAGGGGTAAATTTTATTATTTTTGCACTAATATGCTGGCTGCTGGCTGGTCACACTAAGGGGGTGGTCTTTCCTGAGGGGTACTTTTGAACCCAAATTTGTTAATGCTGACAGATTCTGGCTGTAAGGAGTGGGTGGATGCTGAATGGGGAGGGAGCTGTTCAAGAGGGGGACCTCTATATAATATATATATTGCATGTCTCACTTTGATTCTACTTCTCCCACTTCTTCCTGTTAAGCTCTCACTTCTTCCTGTTCTGTCCAAAAGAAGAAGTCACATCTCCCTAAACTTCAAGTCTAGCTTGACCCCTGGTATCCAGATTTAGAATTACTTCAATTATGAGCACGGGACTTTTCATATTAATTAGGGTTTCATCTTGAAAAAGAAGTGCTATCTGAATATAGCAGAATCAACATTGAGTAATGTTTGGAAGATAACTTACAAAAGATGCATTCATACAATTCTACAAAATCATTACTGCAATGATCTGCTTATAAGTTATAGGTAACGGGTAAGCAGTATGATACTAACAGAAGCCTCTCATTTTAAGACTTAGCAAATATGGCATTTATGTGAAATTTTTAGGAAAGTTGGAAATTAATGACATTTGTGTGGTCTTTTCTATAAATTTTTTTTTTATGTATTTGACCAAATTTTAGTAGGCATGTGAGAAAGCTTGCCAGTAGCATGGGTCAGTGGTTCTTTCCAGGGTTTTCCTGGGTTTTTCCTCCAACTTTAATACTGGCCACCATGTATAGCCTATTTTGTGCTGAAAATTGGCATTAAACCCAACAAAAACCACCAAATTTTACTCAGATGCATTGATTATTTTTCATTCATATCACTAAACAACTCATGCTTTGCCAAAAAACATTTGATGTAACTGGTATTAATAAGAGTACAATGAATGGTATATTATACAACCACCTCATGTTTAACAGTCTGCTGTGTAGACTTTGTGTGAAAGTTTGGATTACAATGTGCTACCATGCATTTAATCATGAAAAAGATCTGCAGCAATGAACCTGAATCTTCTGTGTTTTTCTTCTGTGAATCTATCTTTTTCTGAATAGCTTCAGCTTCTTCTGCTGTCAAGTCTCCTTTCTTAAGAGTGACAACAACTGGCTTCTCATCATCTTGTTCTTCACAATCATCATCACTGTCAAACTGCAGTTCTTGCCTCTACAAAAAAAAATAATCATATGATCTTGAATACTATACAATTCATCTGATTTCAAATTATCCGAAAAAACAATGGTCAACGGATAAACTTCACTTATTTCAATATATTCTTTTATTATTTTTCCATCATTTTCAATGTATGGTCATGTTTAATTTATTTTTCTTCCTATAACTCAAACTGTTAATTTATAAGCAATTTTGTAAATTTACAAGAAGGCAAGTAACATTTTTCTCCTAAGAAGTTCTCTACAATACTTTCACCAGATAATATCTTTTGTTGTACAAATTTTAAATAATGGATGTATTTTAAAGCCAGTACCAATCTTCCAACCACCTTGTAGAGGACTACAAGTCTATATAGTAGACATATACCTGTAATTTGTAAAGAGAAGCTCCACTAGGTCCTTCAACATTCTAGCTACATGGCCAGCACATTTTTATTTATAATTACTGATAAACTCAGCCATTTAATCATGAACCTATTTTAGTCAGACTAAATCAAAGGCCCCTTAAACTGGTTTTATAAAAATCTTCAATTGAAAACAAATTATAACTTCCAAAACTCCTGTACTTTATTCAGTATGGACTAGCATATGTGCACATGGCCTACTTCTTAGTATACTAGAGAGAAAAGGATTTAAGTGCCTGCACCAAGTTAAACCTCTCATTCCAAAATTTTCAATAGGCCATCTACATTTGCTTATAAGTCAAAATTGCAAGCAACAAAGATCCAGATCTCCCATAGCATAATGCACCTGCACGTCAGGGTCCATTCTGCTGGTTCTACTGATTACTCTGAACAAACTACATAAAGATCTGTCATTGCATAATGCACTGGCATATCTGGGTCTGTGCAGTTTGCAGTTGTCCATTTTATGTAGCAGAGTTTAACCTACTGCACTGTTACGGAATAACCACTTGATATAGAGGTGTTTAACCTATGGTACTACTAATAACCACTTGATGTGGCTGTGTTTAACCTACAATAACCTCTCTCTCTCTCATTTCACAATTTAACACTACTTCATGAACTTTACAAACTGCTCAAAATTGGTCATAATTATTAAGAAAATACCTCAAATTTGGAATATCCAAAATTTAATGTGGTAACATCCACATTTTACAACACAGAAAAGCAGATTTTCTGTAATAACAAAAAAATCCCTGTATAATATGAAAAACTGAGTCAGGAATTTATCTTATCATAAGGAAATTCTAAAATGGCATACTGCTTGTGGTGGATTTGGGCAGGTTTTGGGTGAATTGTGCGGCCTCTACATGATAAGGTCATGATTTTGCAAAATCTGATCGCAGTCCACTATTAAAAATGATGGACTGTGCAAGTGTTGGAATGCTACCTCAGTACCTGTGCATTTATTTGAAAAGATTTATGAAGATTAGGATTTTTTTAAATTATGCACACTCGTATTATGCAGAAAACATTCCATTTTTATTTATTCTAAAATTCTGAAAAAGCCCTTCCTGGTCATACAATGTAAGACAGCACTTGTTGGTTTATTTTGATGGTGTCTTACAAATATAACTGTGTGATGGTACTTTACGTTGTAGGACTAAAGTTCTTCCCTCCTGCAAACTGAAGACGAAAAGTTTGAGATGGAGGACGATTATATCGGAAATCCTGCTTCTGATGAAATATACCTTTGTATCTGTTGTTGGACCTTCCTTATACCCCACTCTTTCCTTGAATTTCTTTATAAAGGATGGCTCATCTTGCGTAAAAGTTACATTTCTCCTAGACATGATTATTGTTACAAATACCTCTTTGGTGAAGACGCCTTATCGTCAAGAACGGTTACCAGGTTAACTTCCTGTTTTACTTAACTGATATGTGCCACATACTAAAAACCTTCTAATTTACCAGGAAATGGATTTGTTTCATTTGAAATTTTTAAAAGACTTCGCAATATATCTCTATCTTTTGTTTCTTTCAAACTAATTACGCATTTTATTTAAATGGTAAATGTAACGATTTAATTTTTACTGGCAAATTTATAAATACACTTAAAACTATACAAGCTCTCTAAAGGCGCTAATTTTTATGTTGCAAAATTCGATCAATGGAAAGGTAAGAAAATAGCCACTAATATGTAAGTTGTAGAAGTATTATAATGAAAAATATAGGATACAGAAATATACATGCAATCATTAAGCTGTCAAGGTATACGCATACATATATTTCCACTAGATGAACAATTAGATCTCTTTATTCTGACATTACTGGCAACGCTACCGGTAATGTTAAATTTGAGGAGGGGGCTATTTGTTGGTCTTATATTTTTGCATAATGTTGTTCGTCCTTAGAGTCTGACGATGATCATGACATCGCTCACCGGTTCAATTTCTTTGAGTACGTGAATGACTGACCACGTTAGGCAGTACTCTGAACTGTGTGTTACTCATTTAAATGGAGTTCCCGCATGGGTTTCCATGATTGGTAGAGGGACGTTCTGTTTTCCTGTGATTTAAGCTCCTCTGCCAGTGCCCTTGTGGTCATGCAAGGTATCCCCCATGATTATTTCCAGGAAAATGTTGAACGGTGTAGGTGTCAGTATACATCATTGTCTGACTCCATGTGTTGTTTGAAACCAATTTCCTCAGCTGCCATTGTTGATGATAGCACTGGTGATTTTGTCAAAGAGGTGCTCAACAGCCCACATCAGTTTTGAGCTGATGTTGTGCTTCCTCACAGTTGCCCATAAGGCTGCATGCCATACCCAATCAATGGCCTTTTTTTAAATCCATGAAGATGTTGTATAGATTCTGCTGATGATGAAGGTATTCTTCGCAAAGGGGGCCTGAGATTGAAGATTTGTTCTATGGTGCTCCTTCCTGTTCGGAAGCCTACCTGCTCTTCAGTAATAATTTTCTCTGCTGGAGGCTTCAGTCTGTTGAGAATTAGCTTCAGCATGACTTTGCTAGGGTTACTGATCAAACTGATGGTTCTGTCTTTTTTTTTTATTTTATTTTTTTTTGTGGACAATCTGTAGGTTTTCTTTCTTGGGAATCACGATGACCAAAGACTGAGTCTATTCTGCTGTCTGTCATATATTGTTACATATCGATGTTAGGACTGTGGATATATCTTCTCTTCCTGCTTGAATGAGCTCTGCTGGTATGTTGTCCGTCCAGTCTGACTTCCCTTTCTTTAGTGGTCTAACTGCAATTTTTACTTCTTCACGAAGAATTGGGTTGTCATCAATTTCTTTTGTCTGAGGGAAATTTACTTTTGCTGGATCTCCTTGGGTCTTATGATTTTACAATTATGAGCAGTATTCTGTCCATCGCTTGATGATCTCTTGATCTTCCGTGAGGTATTTTCCTGATTTGTCTTGGATGGTGGTAGTTTTCACTTGTTTATTGGTCACTATATGTTAGTAACCGACAAAACCGGTATTATCACACTACTCTTGGCAGACACGATTATTTATTATAATAATGATCTACATCGCAAAGTTATCAGTCAGGCCGATACTATTACTTGTGGCTGTAAAACAAATTTCTTTAATGATATAGAAATAGGAGTATTCATTGCCACTGTATAGCGTGGATATTTTCTGTGGCAAAGAATATTTTATGCTGGTAGAGAATAATTTATACGAGCTGTAGCAAACATATTTTGTATTAAAGTATTACCATGGTATATAATGGCGAAATATTGACAGATGGATCCGTATAGTATTTTGAAATAATGTACATGGAGACCTATTCTTGGCATTATTTTCACAGGTGAGTGGAGTGTGCGCAATGTTACAGAAAGATTAAATCGCTGTTTGTACAGATAGAACAAATCGACTGTGATTAAAAATAGATAAATCGCGTAAGCGCGTGGAAAACGAATACTAAATCGCATGCAAAAATTCATCATGCTTGTGTTATTGTCATTTATACTTGCACAACTGTCCTCAAAAACTCCACAAACGGTTGTAACGGTAAAACAACTTATGCAAGTTGTACGTGAGAGTAATAAATATATACCAAGAGGTGCAAGGAAAGCAGACATACTTGAATTATTAGGTATTATTTTACGTCACCGGTAATGGCTTATAATGCACTTCTATCAAAAACCAAATCCGAGTTGGAATTGCTCAATAATGTCAATATGCATTTATTTATTTATTGAGCGCTCGCTTCGTGGTGGTATTGTAATGGTAAGTCATCATACGCGCGCGCAAAAACTCAAACTTAGATGGGTATGATCTCTTTGCCTCACACATGTACATCATAAATCTTGGCCCATTAATCTATGAATATATGTCCGTTGCCTTTTGGTGGGTTAAATGAATTGATACCGCTCACTGACATTCACAAACACGATTGAGTTAATATAGTTAATCGTTATGGAAGTGGTGAAGCTCTTCGGAATATTGTAAATCAATTTGAAAGAAATATTCCTGGTAACAATAGTAACAACGGATATTTCTTTGAAGTTGGTTTAGAATATTCTAAACAACTTCATCAAACTATAATAGTTCTAGAAGTGCTGTCAGTGCCCTTCGAATGGTCGTCCACTTTTAAATGTACACTCGTTAACGAATCCGTACGTAAATTTATTTAATCGACCAAGCTTGTCCATGTTCGAAATTTACAGTTGTATTTACCATTATTCGCATCAATAAAGTCCATAGGGTGTTTGGATTTCGCCAACAAGCATGGATGGCTCCATATCCAGATGAATACAGATTTGCCCCCGAAAAGCCAAAAATGATTTTAAAAAAGAGTTCTTTAAGCTCATGAACATTTTCTTATTTGGCAAGAAGATGAAGAATTTGCGAAATAGAAATCGAGCCGACCGTAATCGTGATTATGAAGCAAATAAATCTCGAAGGCTTATTACTATATAAAGCTCGAAGGCTTATTACTGATCTGGCATTTAAATCCCGAAATATCTTTGACGATGAAACGGATGAACTTGTTAGCATGCATAACAAAAATATCTAAGCTCAAGTTGATAAGACCTATTTATGTTCGTTTGTCATAGCTTTACTTGTTGAAGCTGCTCATGTGTGAGTTTTATTACCAGAACAAACCGTTGTACCAGGATCGTGTCAAGATGTTTCATACTGGAATTGATTTTTTGCTGGTGCATATAGCCAGAGATGGTGATTATTAAGATATTGCATTAAGTACACTCGCGAACGAATTTGAAAACAGCGATTATCCAAAAGAACGCAAGTTGCTTACTAACACCAAAAAGAATGTCGTAGAAAATGTCAAGGACGAATATAATAATTCGAAGAATATGTGTGACTTCGACCTAAAATGTACTCAATTGTGGTTGGACCAAATGCCTACGAAAGAAGAAAGCAAAAAAAGAAGTTTCACTGGTTACTGTGCAAAAGGATCTCATATACAATATGCGTGCACACACACGGGCACATATTATTCGATAAAAAAAACCCAACAAAAACAATGCATGGGTGAATACCGATGTACCAAAGTTAGTATCGATGGATATTTCCTGATGGTATTACCACGTACCTGTTTGGACATCACGCAATTATGTAATTCACTGATGCGATGCATACACGTTTACGCATGAAAATAGATCTTGGTGGTAGTTACGTATTTTCGGGAACAATTTGCAATTTCTCTCGCACGAATTCCCTGCTTGATGGATGGACTTTAAAGAGGTCTGCTAGTGTCATATGATAGTATGTTGACTTTCTTTGTGTAATGAATCCCATCTGAAAATCTAAATGCGTCAGTGGACCATATTGAGTCAGTAGCGCGAAGTTTCCCGCCTTCTAATTCTTCTCGAACATACAAATATCGAACACAATTGTTTCCGAATGGTTTTTACGGCAGTGGCTGTCCAATCATTTTAAAATAACAGTGAGGTTTGGGTTGTTTTGCTGGGGTTTATTTTTCCAGAATTGCATCGAATCAAATGGTTTTAATCAAATCACGCGAATGATTTCATTATTTTGTGTACGTATAACTGATATCACACGTTGACGTACACGGACTTTAAGCAAGTACATCAATTATCATCAGTGGCAATGCGTGCATGGCTGATTTCTTTTCCACAATTAATGAAGCTCGTACCACTGACGACCATGATTAAAGTGAAAATAATCTTTTAATGTACGATGATGTCTTGATGCTTGAACACCAATCTAATACCTCAAGAATATTTTTCCGAGGTCGACACAATATATCGATGTTACCAATTTAACACAACGATCTGCACACAGGCCTAAATTAATCACGTAACTAACATGTTGACGATAATTCTTGGCATTGAAGCAACGCCTTGAAAAATTTCATTGGATTTGTGCCGCCGACCACCCGTGGAATGAGCTTACTGACCCGTATAGTTCTATCACGATTGATTTGACTGGTGGACACCGACAAATCCATCGAACCAGTCCAGACAAAACATGTAACAAACATGATAAACATATAAAATTGTCAAAGGATAAAGCTCCGCTTTCTGCCGGTGATGCTATAGAAGAACATGGAAATCGACACTGTAAATCTACTCGTGAATACCCGGAACTGATTCGTAATGTAATAGCCGGTCGTAAATGTGGCAAGATATGTACAATTAATGACAAACTGCTCTTTAGGACCGCACTGTGGGCTTCAAATAAACATCTGCAACGTTGATGAAACCAACAAAACTATGTAGTGAAAACTGTGGAATAAACCAAGAAAGTCGCGGAAACCATTTCAGCAAAGTCTGACTCAATAAGTCGTGCACCATAATAATTAGAACAAATTCAAAATAGGTTAGAGGACGTGAAAGATGACGTTGGAGAGACATTTGCAAATCTTTCATAACAAGAACTACAAGAATACTTATTAAGGCTGAAAACACCAGTTTAAAGATTGAATGAAAAATCACGGCAGATGATCATCAGCTATCCACTAGACATTGCAGCTAATATAACTGACCTTATACAACGAAGGCCAGGTTACCATCAATAATGAATATAATGCAGATAGACTCAAGGTGCAGAAAAGTTCAACCCATATTAGGATAATTTTATGTGAACATACCAAATATTCTTGCAAAGAATCTATAGGCTTTTTGACTCAGCAAGATGGTGTGCCTCCTAAGAAAGAAGAATAGTTCTCCCCATCAGAAGAGAAGTATGAAAAAGGCCTTGGTAGTCATGTACACAAACGTAAGTAAAACAACTAAACCCAAAGTGTTTGAATACCTTTCTGTAGACCAGCAATAGGTATATGAACTCGTGTGATCGGTTTGAGTAGTCAACAACGCACCATATGTCAGTGATAATGCCACATCGATTTGTCAGTCTTTGCTCACCAATGACACATGGAAATAAAACGTTTCGTACGTTGATATATGAACTCTTTAAAGATATCGATGATGTATTCAACGACACCGATGATGAGTTGTTAGGTGCTTGAGACGCTGCGTAGAGTAAATAAAAGGTAACATGTTCTTGTAAATACAAGCCAGAGCATTTACTGTCTCGCCAACGAACTAAACATTGAAATAATGAACTGTGGGGTAGCAAATTTACATGCAGCAATAGTGTAGTAATTTCCTTTAAAAGCCACAAGACAAACAAACAAACATGCATTGTATTTGTCACTTCACAATCTCAAAATTGTGCATCATCCGGCAGTAAAGAAATAGCGGTTTTGTCGGTCATTACTATAGGTCACCAAATTCTATAGCTAGCGAGTCTATCCTCTCGTATGGTGACGTGCAGATAACTTTAACAGATTACAATCCACGGTTCACATGCATACGCGTATGATTTATAGCAATATAGCTAAAATCGTGAGGATAGAAGGCCAAAATTATACAACACCCATTAACACTGTACCGTTGATTTTATCATCAATATGGACTGCAAAATGACAGTTTGTGGCCGAGATATGTGAGATTGTCCACTGCCGTGCGAGTTTGTCCATTGTGATAATGGGCTCTATGTAAAGCTTCTCTGGTGTAGGTTGGTGAATCACTTCTGTCTTCGTGACACTGACTGACAGAATTTGCCACAGCTGAAGAGTCACTCTTTTGCATGTCAGCCTCAGATGATTTAATATTCAGGTAACAGTCGCCAGATAATAGGAGATCATAAAGAGTCACTACCTGTAACTTCTTCGCCTGTAGTTCTTCAGATTAAACAGTTTACCGTCAGTCTGGTAATTGATGTCGCCAGTGTTATAGCGATGGAAGGTATAAGTAGGAATGGCAGAAAATATCATTGTGAAGAGTACTGGGACCAACACACAACTCTGCTTGATTCCATTAGTGACTGGAAGTTGTTAGGATGACTCCTCGTCGTCCACATCACGAGCAAGAATGTCAGCACAGAATTATCTAATCATTATGATGACAACCGGGACAACCAAAATCTGCCATCATCTTTCAAATGCCTCCAGCATTAACTGTGTCAAGGGCTTTTGTCAGGTTGGTTATGGTGGTGTACAGGTTGGAGTTCTGTTCCTGCCATTTTTCCTGGAGTTGACGAGTTTCGAACACCGTGTATGTGGTCCCTCGCCTTACCTGTAGCAGGGCGATTAAGCAAAATTCTAGCTATGATTGTGCTGGCTATTGACAACTGATTATTGCAGAAGTGTCTATTGCCTTTACTCCTGTACAAGTGGACGATTAATGCATCCTTATACGCCTGGTGATTCCATCGATATACACACTATGGCATAAACACTTCTCCACACATTCAAACTAGTACACACACGCTATACGATATATATTTTAATCATTTTGAAACGTGCAACAGCCTGAAATAACTAAACAATGAAACTCCAAAATCTAATTAGTAACACATAACTGCAAATATGCATATACAAATGACTTTCTAATTTTATATGTAAAAGCAACATTGTTTCCAATTTTCCTTTTTATCTTTGACAATATAATTGTTGCTTTCATTCTGTTTGTGGGTACATAATTAGCATGTTTAGTTATTGTGAAAGCGGCCGCGAATTATTAATCAAATTGTGATTTCAAACAAATAGGGAACAAGCATCTGCCTATATGTACGAAGTGAAAAAGAAACAAGCAATAAACATGGTTGATTCTTTATATATCATAATTTAATTAACTTTTCTCTCGGTTGCTGGTACCTTAACTTTATGAAAAATAAAATTATATTAATCTGGTAAAATAAATAAAAACTAATGGGCAGTTTTGTAATTTATCATTCATGTTAGAATGCATATTTGGATCTAGTACATTGTCAGGGCGATTTGGTAAAACTTGAATATGTAAAATGCATAGTCTCGGGTAGTTCATTTAAAAGTGATCAATATTAACAAAAATCAAATAGCAATTATTTATATTCTTGAAAAAAGTCAATGGCTGGGAGTTTTAACTGGAAAAATCATTTTATTGTAGTGTGCATTTTGCCACTAGGTTGACATATCCGACAGGAAAAAATGAAACAAGTATTTTCAAAACAACTTTAGAAAAATAGTTGATGATCATGAACTGAGCGAGATGTAACATTAAGGAATTTGCACGTTATCGCCAAAAAGTAAAATGAGTCAAAATATGCCTGACAATGCAAAGAACCTGTAAAATGTCGTAAAAAAGTGAATTGAGTCGTATTATACATGAGTAGGCAAACAACCTGTAAAATAATGTCGAAATCTTTCTTATCAATGAACTTATGCAAGATTGCTAATAGGACGGTTCACGGTAAATTTTATGGGCACAATGAAACAAGATATGAATCGTATTAAAATGTTTGCAAGTCATACAGATAGTCTAAGTGAAACGAACGGTCAAAACGCGGAATATCATTTAAATCTGCTGATCGTCAAACTCAACTGATAAATTTCAACTGCAATTTAATTAATATCAAAAATAATTCATATATGAAACTTCATAGCATATTTAGTCGCATGGATGAATGGATAGATGGCGCTTACAGTATATAAATACAGACATGGCTATATACTACCGAGAAAGTTAAACTCTTATCACTGTAGGGTGCACCCATACCCCGCAATGGGCTGGTTAGTTGGATGCAAATTTAGAAAACAAATCACCCATCCACCAATCCCAATCTATACGAAGTCTGAACAAGTCATCCGGTAGACAAACAAGTCGTAGTAACGTCAGAAAAAAAAGCGGAGATGTACTTGTTGGTCTAGTCATCTGGATGCCTACCCTAAGCTGAACAATGCTATAGTTTTGTAAAAAAAAATATGACCGAAATTCGTTCATTTCGAAATTCACACTACAATTAAAATCCAACATCCGCCTTTTAACTACTGTGCAACCACATCACATATACAATCCAGCACGTGCCTTATGATTAATGTGAAAACACACCGCACATACAAGACAGCACCATCCATTTGACTACTGTGCTACACGAACAGAGGTCTAACACACTACTTATACTATCTTAACTCATTATCATACATGTGTCGAGTTGTTTCTGACCAAGATGATCGATATGACATCCATAACAATGTTTTCTGGTGAGATCTGCAATTTTTTCGTCCAAGCCAGTAGCAAAACGGAAACTATGACTGTATTTTGTCTTTTTATTCTGGATCACAAACATCGCAGTCACCTATATCCATAGGTTCTTCATATTCCATCTTTCTCCTAATAGCCTAGAAACGTGTCTTACAAACTGCTGATTTACATAGCATTGTCTAATTCTGCATGCAAAAGGACGTTCACTGCATTGGCCAGACCCACTACAAACTTTAAATTCAAACGAAATTGGCCCGAATTTGCACGACCGAAATGACCTACACTGCCTTGGTCTGGAGTTAAATCAAAGCCCATAAAGCATATCCTCCTGCACAAATTAGGACAAAATACTTTCGGTTGGTACCTAACTGTCCTGAAGCTAAAAAACGTAACAATCAGGATCCACAATTATTCTGGACAAAATTGGGTTCAAAGGTTCTAGTACAAGGCTTTTGGCCATCTCGAATGACTTTTATCTTGGACACAATGTCGCGCTGAAACTCCAAATGATTTGGATTAACGGATCCTTTAAGGGTTGCATTGTTGACGATGCCAGTTGGTAAATGTTTCGGAAGCTGTCCTTGAAAAACATATTTAATCTTTTATCAGAGTCCAGAGGCAATAGTGAAGGTTTTCACTTACATTTGTCGTATCGGATATGTTGTTATCACTCTGCTCAAAGTTTGACTGATATCGTTCCCCACTTTAGCTAAACTTCCATATGGCACATATAAATTCTGGCTTCGTAGATGATGATTTTGTACTCGTTAGCATTTGCCATCAAATGGAAAAATTGTCTACTTCGATTCGGTCTCAGACGTCTATCTACACCATTAAACAGATACTTGTCTTGAAATCACATATCGAAATGCAAACAATCCATCACGTGTAGTTCTAAACTGCGTCCTTGTTTGATTTCTGTTTCGATAGTCGTTAAATCCAACATTATGATCTGCATCATCATCTGGAATCAACTTTGTGCTGTTGAACTTATCTAAAGTGTCTTGTTTCCATAGGACGGAGAATCTATAGGTGTGAGCTTGACTTCTTTTCAGTTTTATTGCTCATACTATCTCGTAACTTGTTTTTGAAGTCAAAGGATTCGTTTGAGCTGACTTTGAAAATAAGTCAATGAACGAAAAGCAAATATTTTGTAACCATGATTGTATACTGCGAAATGAGAGTCAACAGCAAAACCTTCTTGCCACTGATGATCGATACCAACCGATTTGGTCTCACTTTGGTAAAGTTTTCGTCGATTGTGTTTGTGTAACATGCAAGTCGATTGTTCCTAGGATTGTAGAAAATGCTTGCCAAAAGTGTATCAATCCGAGGCTTTCTGTCGACGCTCCTCAATAACGCATCCACTATTGGCACTGCTCTTATATATGTGTGTGTATTTATTTGGACCATGCTTGACGTGTCTGACAAGCAACTCCATTAGAAAACGGTTGAAAAATGGTAACGTTTACCTTCGTGCCTTTTGTCATTTGTATCTTCCTCTCGTTGTTTTATCCTCTGCTGAAGAAAGTATCGGCACCATCTTTTTTTATCGAAGCTTTCGCTTCTTCTCATTTGTGAGTAGGGGAGTGTGCTAACAATGAAGCTTCAATCTGACTTGAGTTTTGAGCAGATGGAGTATGAAACACTTGTCGTGCGTCATCTTCCATGTTTGCGACTGTCTGTCTTTTGTGACTATGGGTTCGCTTTTCATGATCGTCTTGAAATCTCTTAGATTAGGTAAGCTCTTTCGTCTTAAACTCCATGAAAAAGAATTGAAGACGTTGCAATACTTAGCCGTACTGTTAAGATTTTTTTCCCTATCTATGACAAAACGGATCGATCCATCAACTATCAGAGTTCCTTCTTTAACTGTGAGATTTTGTTGAGATAATGATTCGGAGGTAAATGAGGTATTCATTGTTTGTATCAACGATGCAGTTAGATCCATCTTTTGAATGGAACTAAAGTGAATTTCATCCGTGCATAGGAACAAAGGTTCATGTATGCTATCCTAAGAAATGATCGACCACTTTTAACAAGGATCTTATTAGAAACTATTATCGCTAAGCCATCATAAATCTCACTGATGTAGATTTTCTTTTTCACCATTAGACGAAGAACCTTAAGATGTTATCCTAATAGTTCTTTCTGTTTCTTGGACAAAGTGAGTGTTCCTTTCAAAACAATCAATGAACACTAACATGTGTAATCGGTTATTTGTTTGGATGTTTTTGGAATGATGTGCTGTCTCACTGGGTGATTAGATTTAGTCAGTACAGACAAAACATACTAATGTATCGCTAACCGAGGAGGAAGTCACTTCTGTTTCCATTATTGAAATAATGCTGTCTTAGGATAAATAGGATGATGAAGGTGTGCACTTCTTCTTGATGACATCGTTTGTTTCAGGAGGAAAAAAATCACTGACGCTTTTTTATACTATAATTCGTCTCCACCGATTGTCGGCTCGGCGTATCATCTTAATTATGAACTCGATGATGAAGTGTTTTAAAAGAAATGAATCGTGGTAGCTCTCGTTTGGATAAATCCAGCAAAATTTTAACATCCCTGTACTGTCTTGGACTTTGGTTTTGGGTGAGGTTACTATTTTGTAGCTGAGCAGTAGAGGATAAAGAAGAACAAGAATGCGACGTCGTCGTCACAGCGAGAGAAGAATAATTTCATTTAAAAATGGATTTTCATTTTTTCAGCATATTTCAGCATGTGTCAAATCGTGTATGGCAGGCATCCTCGTGAACAGCGAAGAAGATGTGGTAGTAGTAGGAGGAAACACCGTCACCACACTTATTTTGTGTCTTCTAACGTTCTTTAGGGAGTTATGTTTTTCTTTTCTCTCTTTTAGCTTTGGAATGAGGATCCAATTTAAAATATAACAACTAATGACACCTCTCAAAGATTCGCTTCCATCAGGTTTCAAAAAGGTTTGTTTCTTGGTTTGAGTATCGCTTCTTGAATCTGCCAATTGTAACAACGTTACTTTATGATTTGTAAAAGAAAAAAGCGTTTGGGTTGATGGGGCTGCTGAATCATCCTTTAAAGTAATCGACGTCCTCTCAAAGGAAACTAACGTGATACTTCTTTGAGACCGGCATATAACAAATGTGACGCGATTTGTGCATTCTTTTCGCGACTGAAGCCTTATTGTGCACGAGTCAGTTTGGCAGGAGGAAACGATTGAAAGGATGCAATGTTGTTTGCAAGAAAAGAAGTGCATGGTGTTCTTATTTGTTTTTCTTTCTCAGATAGTCGCCAAACGGGCGTGTAAATAACAGGACTTCGTTCTTCGGGTCAGTGGTGGAACAAATTGGTAACACGTCTCAAATAATCGGGAGTGGTAGGTTTTAAATCTTTGCGTAAATACGCAGACGTGTTTGAGTGGCATCTTCGGTTAACACTTGCACCTGAGATTTGTTTCTAGAACGTTTAAATAATGTTATATCTCATGCACTGTGACTGATGGTGCGATGTGCTTTACTTTGTTGACATAAATTTTGTGTAATATAATTGATGCTGTTATTACATTTATGTAATTTTCGTGGTTAAAGTTTATTTTCTTCTTCGTCTTCTCTTAACATGTCAACGAAGATGACAATATGTGTTTGGCAAAGGTTATGCACTATCTCTTTTTCTCGGCATGGAATGTCTTCTGCCAACAAAATGGAATCTACTTGACATGTTACGTTTGGTGGACAATCAAACAAGTGTGTTTTGTGTTCGTTCAAACGATTGCTTAAATCTCTTGGACCAGCAATCAACATGTTCAAGAAATGGCAAAGAGTCAACTTAGACGTTCTAACTTTTCCTCCCTTAGTTTAAGAGAAGATGGGGTGAAGAAGACTATGATGATGAGAATTATGAGATTGCTATGAACGAAACAAGACATTTGATATATTTGCTTCACATTTTATGTTAGGTTCAAAAGTGTACATTTCAGTGTATGCATCATTGTGGCACAAATTCAAATGACCAAAGCTTCACATAAACAAGACAATGTGCAATATTCTTGATCTATGTGTGTCAAATGAAATATATGTAAATGCACTGTTGTTATTCTAGTTTCGACAAAATGCATTGTCTTTAATGTCCCCGGGAATGTACTTTCTTCCTCGTTCTTTGTATATGTTCAGCTGTACTCTCGTGGACTTTTTATTTGTCTTCATCTGTTTCGGGTTCTTCTTCTTCTTCTTCTTCTTCTTCTTCTTCTTCTTCTTCTTCTTCTTCTTCTTCTTCTTCTTCTTCTTCAACTTTTCTAAAATTATCTCTAATGTGATGTTCAGTTCTTGCACTGGTGATGAGTGAACTTTATTTTGAATAATGACACACAATGTCTTTGGCTTAGTCAGACACTTTTTATATTGAAGCATCGTAGCCATGACATTTCCAGTCACGTACATCTTGCCAGTAGTGAATCGGTTTGTGTAATCAAGTAGCTATACACACTCTTTAGCAAGAAATAAGCGTGGATAAAGTTAGAAAAAAAGCCTTTGTCCAAAATTGAGTAAACCGTAGGTGATGGAGAACGCTCTGATAAAAGGGTTTTGTAATCCTTTAGGCCCTGAACACTGTCACTGATTTCTTTCGAATAAATTTATTATAACACTGAAGGACAAAATTGTGGCATGATAAGCTTTTATATTAGTCGTTCAGTGAGGTTACTTTGAGGTAAATAATAGAACAAAACATATTTCAGTCACTAGCTCACACATTAAACATCTTAGAGAAGTTTCGTTTTTAGGTGACACTGCTTGTAAGGAAGTTATTTAATCCTGTAGTGTAGAAGAATCCTTTATGGTATTGCAATCTTGCAGGTAGATGTCATGACATCCAAATCTTTCTGTGTAGTGCGTACTTGATCAATATTTTACAATTCTAACACTTTTAAGTCGACAAATCCGGCTCTAAATAATGTTTTCTTACTTGGCATTCCTTCCAGATCTTTGGGATATTGTTTTAAGAACTTGGGTAGATTCTCAAAGTCAGAATAGTCAGACAAAGCCACAAGAAACGTGTATTCTTTTTTTACTTATATATCCGTACATAGATAGTACACGCACTGCAAAACTTGGGCTAGAAAAGCAGAACGATTTACCGCGTCGCTTTCGCTGATATAGGGGCAAGGCAACGAACGGTGTCGCATTCCATAGTAGAGGATCTGCAAAGGCATGCTGCATTGCTGATGTTGCAGGGTACGGCATCACTCTGGACACAAGTCACATCATCGCACTCGATTTCATCATCAAACTTGAAGTCTGTTGAAGGTCCCTCACTTTGTTGCTATGTCGAATTACTCATTATTTTTCTAGGTCGGCGTTGATAGTCACAATAAAGTTATGGTCTTAAAAATGTCCACTTTTTATAATGGAGCCCGGCGTGCATGTTTTGTAAAGTATTGTGGTCTGATATTCGCGAGGGTTTCTGGTATACAATTTGATGGATTTTTTAAAGGTCGACAATCAATTGGGTGTGTTTTTTAAACGTAAAATTTTGTGGGGGACTAAAGTTATCACGGGAAGGTCTTTATTTATCCGGAATGTAATGCTCTATCAACACATCAACAGTTGACTGCTTGACTCGATCGATAGTTGAGTGCCATAACTTTAACTTTGCTGTTGGTATGAATTTCTCTCCATCTGTATATTGGTAATCTTAATTTGTGAGGCCGACGCTAGAAAAATGAAAATAATGTCTTCTGGGTGCTCGTCCTTGCATATATAGTCTCAGTTGATGTTTGAATGATGGCTATGGAGCCGAAGGATGCACATAGAACTGTCGGTATCAAAGTAAAGGACTCCACCTCCTAAATATTCTCAGTCATCATGCAATTTTAAACGGAATTTCCATGTCACGGTGACATTTTCAAACGAGTCGGTCAGTGCAAACTCTGTCGCTTCTTACAACGAGCTACGCAGAAATTAGATATGTGAATGCCGGTCTCTTACGTAAATAAAAAGTAAACAAAAAAGATAAAATCCGCTTGTTTCTTTTTCTTCTTGTGCTGGTCTTTTTCTTAAATATTCTTCTAGTTCATTCTCATATTTTTGGATGTACCACTGATAATCAAAGTCCAAGAGCTGGTCACAAAAGCGGCGTCTTTTCTTTCCTGGATAATCGTGTGCTTTTGAATTATGGGTTCAAATAAAATGTCCACAAGTGGAGTACAATCTTAATAATTCGCAAACACTTTTCTTTTGTTAATTAGCGTGTTTCATGACATGTTCCTAGTAACAAGTGGGACTGATAAAGGTTTGCTAGCAAGTCGAGCAATGAATTCTTGTTTTTCCTTTAGGAATATATGGATTGGGCGCTAAACAGCACATACTTCTCTATCGCAATAAATGCCTTAGTTCTGACTGCAAAATCCTTGATCACATTTCTTAGAATAATAATTGTATCAAATAAATCCTGAGATACTAGTAGAAACATCAAAAATACTCTTGATAATGATTCAAGTGGATGTATTTTCCGTCTGGGAAATGGTCCACGAAACAAAAGAGCTCTTCGAACAACACTTTCAGCGTGTATATAGGAGCCAACACGTCTTAAAGCTTTTGTATGTCAGGAATGACACACACGGTCTCTTTGGATGCTGTAACAGAAGATTATATGTCTCTTCATTGTTTGGATCTGTCCGATATTCAAATGCTCTCACATGCTTTTTCTGTTATGCGGCCTGTTCTTCTTGACGTGCGTTCGCTTCACAGCGATGGAACGGACTAGGCACATTTGGTCTTATTAGTTGTCGTTCTGGACGATATTGTGTTTGGTACTGCGAATGCTGTCCACCAGTAACACTTTCTACGTGTATTTCTTGGAGGTGAAAAGTGCGTCATTTGAAGAGTGGCGTTTCCATCTGTCATCATCTTGGGATTGTTGCATGTGTTGAAGTTTGTCGTTGACTTTGGACGGTGTTAATTCCAGATCGCGACAGAAGACCTCATACTGTCGTGAGTAATGGATAATTTTCTTTATCTTGGCGTTGTCGTTTCAATATTTCTAACAAGGAACTCCACGAATCTGAAATTAAACCTGATGCTTTCTTGAATGGCACTTATGACTATAACTCTTTAAATTTCACTGTAAAGGTGTAAGCCGTGGTTCTTCTGACGTCAATAAGATAAGATAAGAAAATAAGAATTCTTTATTTCAGACTGCGAATACGATATTTTTCTGAGCTGATTAATGTCTTTCATTCATGGTGGTTCTGGAATCTCTCGGTCAAACGCTATAGAGTGTATTGGTTCAGGTTCACTCATGTCATCTTCGAAATCATTGTCATGTACTTGGGCAAACACTTCAGTTAGCATATGAGGCAACACCCAGAGTCGTCGTCACCTCTTTGTGTCTTATTCTTTTCATGTTTCTCGCTGGAACAGTGTACTTGTTCCATTCTAATTCCAAATTTTGATTTGACAAAGCTTTACGCCTGCTCATCCCCAAAACAAAGAAAGATAGCTTCTCCCACTAAGAGTACATAATATACACAAAGCTTTCTAACTGAAATATAAGACGGAGGAGTAAAAACAGACTTCTCGTCAGAGATTTACATAGAGTCGTTAGAAAGGATATTTGAGATACTAATCCTCTCAGAAAAAAATGTCAAGATACCTGTTGTATCTGTCAAAAGAAAGAACAAAAGATGGACTTTTATTATATTGTATGAAATTTTCATTGTGATTCAAAAGAGAATATACCAAAATAATGTGTCTTCATTTCCTATAGTATGGAAAAGATACACGGGCACACACACACACACACACACACACACACACACTCTCTCTCTCTCTCTCTCAGCATGGTTGAAAAATAAAAAAGTGGGTGTTAGACAGTACATAAACAAGTGGGTGTTTGATATTATGGTTGGTTTGTTTGAGAGTATGTTTGTGTGATTTCATCCCTTCTTTTACCTTATACCCTTTTTTTGTTGGATAGCAGGCGTGGATTTTTGGACACAATGCGTTTTGGATAGTATGTGTGGGGTGTTCGATATTATATGTGGTGTGTCAGATGTTGTGTTTAAGTGATTTCACCCTATTCTTTTGCACCATAGTAGTATATCTAGTAGGCGTGGGATTTTAGACACTAAGCAAAGCGTTTTGGACATAGTATGGGGTTTTGGTTAGTATATAACAGTTTGTTGAATTTTATAAAACTTGCTGGTTTTCGCTTTTTTTAAAACCATAGAGTCGTAATAATGGATATTAATCAAAATCGCTTACGTCTCTATATATATTTTTTTTCTGTTATAGGGAAATAAATTATATGTTGAATTTTACAAAACCTGTTGGGTTTTTCCCTTTGATCTTACTTAGTATAAGACTACAAGGTCATAACATGTGAAATAAAATCACTATATCCAGCTTAGCATTGAGGATACTGTGAAATATTCGTCTGTGTGTCCGTCTATACATCTGCTGTCCTGAACTCTCTCTCCCACTAAATTTCCCTCCTGTGGAAATTTGCTAAACTTGAGTGAAAAGTTTTCCAATCGTAACCATGTACGAAGGTTGATAACCTATGACCTCCTCCCCTGGGATCCCCCAGAGAGGGTTAAAAAACCAAAGACACAAAAAATTAAATTCAGTTACGTTTTAATATTAGAATATCAAAACATTGTACATCAGTGTAGCAGTGACATACGTTATATATAGCGGATTATGAGTCTTATTCAATGAATCACCGGCTTGGGAGGATGGTGAATAGGATTTATCCTGAGTGACGCTGGGGAGATCGAACAAAAGGATATGGACATGCTTTATTGAGGTGTGCAAGTAGCTACTTACGCTAATATGTATCAGTTCACATATTTGATCCCAATTTATAACAATTCCTGATTTTGTTATGTTAATTTTAATTTTTAAAAGTAATATATGGGAGTGTGTGTATCATTTCTTGAACATTGATACTGCGGAATGTGGTCTTAGTGAAAAATCTAACAGGTGGAATAAATTACTGCTTTTAGATAACAATTTTATTAATATCCATTAATGTCTACTAACATTTTCCAATAGAAACGTCTAGACGATGCTGCAAAAAAAAGCTGTAATTAAATATTCGTATTAGTATGAAAGGAAAATGTGTGTGTGTGTGTGTGTGTGTGTGTGTGTGTGTGTGTGTGTGAAAGGAAAATCATAAGCTGCAAAAAAGCTGTAATTAAATATCCGTATTAGCATGAAAGGAAAATGTATCTGTGTGTGTGTGTGTGTGTGAAAGGGGAATCATAAGCTTTGTGCGGCTTTTAGATTGTTTCCCCTGATTTTTTTTTCAATTTACTTGAACATATAAGTATATAAAACTCCATGCATCATGAGCCAGTTAATTCTATAACTTAATAAAACGTTATTGTCGCATATATAAACATTTAAAGACATATTTTGAACATGACATGAGTAGATTTGTTAAATTGGATATTTGAATAGTTAAAATATATTATGTGTTCCTCAACATTTAAATCTAAACAGACTTATAGTTATGGTTTTATTTATTATCTTCAATAAATAGGACTTGAGTAGCACGTAATATTGCCCGAATGAACCTTAGTGGTCTAGGGTGCAGGCTTCAAACCTGTAGCTGACTAGCGTCAGAGTGGTTCAATTCCACCTTTCGGGCGGAATTTAATCTTGCAAACTGCAAGTTTTACATTTTTTTTTTATTAGCAAATAATGCTACAACAGTGTCTGATTCAACGGTCACCATTTCACAAATTCCCCACCTGTGCCTCTCAACGAAAGACCTTGCCTAACTTTATGTATCCATCCTACTCATTCAGTAAAAATTCTAATATTAAACAGTTATAAGATTTCGCGGACGTTCATTGTGTTGTAAATTTCCCTACAGATTGCCTCGTTGTAACTGTCTACATCTCCCCGTCTATTACAGTAGTGATCCCGAAAATCATAATAAATGTAGGAGACATCACTTCAAAAACAGCATCCCTCCATGCACCCTTAGACTTGAAAAATCTTAATTTTTTTTACATTTTTCTTCCACGTTTTAGTTTTGGTATATTTGAAATGTAGAAATATTTCATCTTTTGTCGATGGTGTATATTTTGTTTGAAACAGATGGGAGCATAACATTCTGTAGGGCATATCCAGCAGGTTTGCTCAAAGGAAATTGTAGTTATTGATCTATCAAGGGACTATGTCAAAACAAAGAGGTATTCAAATCCAAAATATGAATATGGCGTTATTCCTGTTTCTCGTTTTTCATTTCAAATAAAATTTTGTCAAAAATAGTGGATAGTTTTGCTACTCATACTGCGAATAACTTAAAAAAATACGTCAATTCTAGTAACGTAACAATCCACAAGAAGAAGAAAAAATCGCGCGTGAAAGGTAACGATTCCTAATTTTATTCTTTGTTATATATATAAAGGCTTTAAAAAATTAAATCATTAGTTCCACATGGGTATAACATAGGATCCGGGGGCAAAAAAAAAATGCGTTGCTTGTTGTGTAAGTAGTGGCGGAGCAAGCAAAGGGGGATGGGGGTCAAGTGCAAGGCGAAGGTGGCGCTGTCGGGAACTATTATTGTACCTGAAATTTTCAGTGTATTCCCTTCCGCCTTGTGTAATTGTGGCACCTCTTCAAAAGTCTTATTGGAGGGGGGGTCTGTTATTGGCACAAAATTATTGTTTGTAGCGAAGCAGGGGTGCCATTAAATATAAATTCCCCGATGCGCCTTGTACCCTCGAGCACCGACTAAAATATTGACTTTTTAAAAAATGAAATCATAAATTTATACTACATTGGGTGTGCGCGAGGGGCAACCCTACAAAATACATCTTTCCAACTTTGGCTTTCGCCCCACCCACCCCTCCAACAATTTTCTGACATGTCCTATTGGAAATATAGAAAGGAACAGTGACATGGATGGAAATGTTAAAATTGTAAATCGGGAATCTATATTCTTAATAAAGTTATATAATTTTATGGACATAAAGTGCTTGAAAATTAGAATACTTAACATGGACCTCATAACCCATATCAAAGTACAACACCGTGACTGTAGACATGTTAGATGAACAGCCTTTAAACTGCCAAAGTTGCGAAGGTGTGTGTGTGTATTTGCTAAATAAACATGAGATAAAACGCAATAAGTGATGGAAAGCATGTTATTCAGATGCGGGGGGAGGGGGTAATGACGAGCGCATAACACTTAAGGGAGCGCGCAAAAATGTAAATGACTGCTATTCCCACAGCACTACACGTCTGCTTAATACTGTCAAAATGAAGGTCTCTGGCTCCTAACGGTAGTGGTGTTAATTGGTATTCAACAATAATTAATATTAATTATTGAACTAATATTATTTCCCTTCTCTAGACAATCAAGACTGTATATAGCTAGCAAGCAGTATGTTTAAATTCTTAGTCCTACCACGCTTGGCACTCCGCATTTGTCGTTTGTGTTTGTGTTAGGACTGGTCGGCCTGGTGTCAGGAAAATGTGGCTGGGTGACCATGATGCCCCAGTTAGACATTACTATACACTGTCACACTGTAGACATCGTAGCGATATAAATGAAATATTTTTAAAGCTACGTTAAAAATCCAACACACACACACACACACATACACTTCGTTTAATATGTTTAGTTTTCACTTAAGTAACACAACGCCAGACTATATTACACTATAATAAAACCCAGTCATTGCCATTTATTTTACATGTATACGAGTATGTCAGATACACTTGTGCTTCTGAATTGTTAAATACGCATACACACCACCAACAACATCAACAAGAAATTGGTTTTCTTACCAGGCGAGTGCGAATGGTATCTTTCTCCGGCAGAACTGTATGTGAAAAGGGGTGGGGGTTGCCGACTCAAAAGTGCAAATTTGACTGGTTCAGTAAGATTGAGTGGAGGCATTTAAATTTTGGTGGGTTTGAAATGAACGTCTCTTTCAAGTTTCCCGTGGTTATTCGAAGCTGGATCAAATCATATACAAAATGCCGCATCTTTAAACAGTGCATGCCAGAATTAATTGTTCACATTATGCCAAGCAGATTATATGATTATAAAGGACAAATATTTAATTTCTATTATGTGTGTGCGTGCGTGCGCACATTAGTTCGTTGATGAGTACAACCCTGACTGTCGATCTGGTGGTCTTCCACAGTTCAACTCGGAATACAATCACATTTCAAGCCAAGACTAAGTAACAGGCTGATCAAGAGGCGTGGCGAGGACTTGTTTATATGCACCATTTGAATGCCTTGATAGCAATGGAAAACCTTATCAGGCACAAGTCATGACATCTCACATTGAAAGTGACGTTGTCCTATTCCATACCCACCTCCTGTCGTGATATCTTCACTTGCTTCTACGTCGTTATATCGGTAATATAACGTAAATCTAAAAACTGAAAGATGGCCATAATGATGTAAAGATACCACAGGCTACTTCATCAAATGATCTACTTCATTGACATCCCTTACCCTCCCAGCCCTCGTTTTCCCATCCCTCGTTTTATTCAACCCCTATTTCCTTTGTGTTACGAAAAACGTCAAAACAAAGTTTACTCACAGCGAAAAGACTGAATTAAAAACGGCAAGAAAATTTTGAAAAATAAAACAAAAGTCTGAAAATCGTGCGTGTCAACAATTGTCAGACAAAACTATTAATGGCATAAAGCCTCGAAAGCAAACAAAGCACGATATGTTAGCATTCATCGTTATACGAACAAATACGCTACCCCCTGTCAAGGCCCCTTTTGTGCATAGGTATTTGCCATTCCGAGCAGGCTATCGGGATCTATATTGAGTACATGTAGCTCACTCTATCCGAAAGGCCGTTAATGCGTCGGTAAAATGAGTACTCTAGTGCAGTCGATGTTCTGGAAAGTCGCGTATGAGTCATGCGCCGTAAGTGTGGCATTCAATTGACCTTGAGGTAACAATCCGCCATGAATACAAGCCTCAGCAGAAATAGGTCACGCGATCGCAACCTTAATTTGCATTCCCTACTACTTTAGGTACTCCTCACACAAATAAATAGCACATCAACTTTGAAAAAAATAGTATTTCAGATGTTTTTTTTTTAGGTGATCTTGTATTCTATTGTAACACTGACGTGAATTAGAATGACCTTCATACAGACCTTCAGAGACATGCGTCGTAAACTCAATTTTAACTATGTCACAACCTTCACAGATGTCACATGTTTGAGTAGTAAGAAACTAAAATCGTTTTGGAAGGAAACTGTTGAGAAATTTTTGAAAGCTTCGTCTTTTGTAATACATCGTGTTTAACTGTTGTTAGCCATCTTTATGTCTCAAAAGTTCCAATAACAATTATTTGAAAATACGAAATACATTTAATCATTTGTCCCGGATCGCAACTTTTGCAAACTTAATTTTGCATATGATCGTTAATGGATATTAATAAAGTAATGATTGTTTGTGGCGGAAGAAACTCACGTAAACGACCAGTCTTCGCGAAAAAAAAAAAACAAAAACAAAAAAGATCATTTTTGTTTACCAGGAAAGGTATTCATTCGTGACTTTATCTCAGGCTATTAATCTTATAATTCTTTTTGAAGAAAGTGACCACTTTATTTCGTAAACAGTGTTATACCCAAGGAAATCTCTGAAAGACGAAGCAGTTTTCTGACGATTCTTTGCATAAGGAGTCTTCTTTCTCCAACCAAAAGCTGCAATTCTCGTGGAAAAATAATATTTTTCAATGAAGAAAATCACTATTTGCAAAGATTTTGCTCTCAGCGTGAACAGAATGATAATGTGACATTTTTTTTCAGAGAGAATTCATTTCATGAAGACTGCTATTAATGCTGTAGTCTGAAATAAAATTAACAAAACAAACTTATTTCGTCCTAAAGATCTTCACTTTCTACTTTAAGGAGAATGCAACCTTCTTCGGAAAATATTTACTATGAACATGCTATTTTTTTTATGTCCGTGACAAAAGTATTACACTATTTTTATCGTATTTTGTCGGCTACATATAATACTGCCAAACTATCATTCTAAATATATTAGGCAAAATAAAATTGGTTACACTTCAAAGCTAGTACCATTATATGTATTTAGTTCCATGGCAAGGGTTGGAGATGTCTTGGGAGAAGCCATGGAGAAAAGTTGGATACTTGTAATAACATTATGATCTTCCTCTTCGTCTTACTCGTAATTGCAAGTTTACAATTAACAATACGGGACTAATTTGTCGCGTAGATTTGAAAACAAGTCTTGTAGGAAGATCTTGATTACGTACCGTCAAACTTCGACGTAAAATTCTGTTTGTTTTCTTCTAAAGTAAGTTTAATACTGTATGTAAAAGATTTGAGTATATACATTATTAAAGAACGATTCAGTTGAAGGTGTGTATTCACATTTACAAAATATATGCAATAATCTTCACTGGCTGGTGCGCATTTTGTCGTGACTCCAGAAACATTTCACGTACATTCCTGTATAATATACTCATGGTCACTTCATTGTAAAGCAAAATATCACAAGCGCCGAAAACAAATCTTTTTCTAATAGAATTTAAACTGTATATTAATTTAAGTTTGTAAGGCTATCATTCTTATGTAAAATAATGTGTATAACCATTGTTTGAAACGAGCTTCAGAGATCGCAAAAGTGTACATCCTTTGAATTATTATTTGAATACCATCCTTTATTGTTGTTCAACAATATAGATCGAAATTACTATTCTACCACCACTGTCAAATGTACGTAACTGGTGGTAGGTTGACAAACGAAATGGATTGTATATTGATTGTAATATATATGATTTAATTGGATACATGATTACTGATTGTAGAATGTTAAATGGAAAATGTTAAAATAACACCTATCATACATTTCTATCAATCAGAAGGATCATCGTGCGATAACAAAATTTGTTACAGTGGAAAAGACGACACGGAAAATGATATATAACTCTTTCAGATGACCGGAGTAAAAGAAAAAAAAAGATACTTCTTTTTATATTTTTTTGTACATGGGATCGGTTGTAAATTGTAGTTCTAGTGATGTACCAGAAAATTACCCCCTGAACTCAGTTAAAGATTTAAAGATCGGATGAAGACATTTCCAGAAGGTGCCAAGCTATGTTGTTTATACAATGGACAAATTCAAGTCACAGATACAATATGCTTGTGTTTTAAAAAAATCATCACAATCTGACATATAGTTGAATATTCATTTTCATCGTCTATACACATCATAAATAGAAAATAATACTTATGGAGCTTATACATGAAATGTGTTTATGTGAGCATATTTCTTTTTTACTGTACGTGGAAGAAAATCGTGTTCGAATGTTCATTTGAAAACGGTCTCATAACCACACCCTATCTATAACTACACTGATCTGTTTCCATTGCTATAACGGCTGTTATACCACCCCTTGCACGAGCAATCCGTGCAATGGCGGAAAAAATGTATTATCAGGTGCCCATAACTCTGGTTATTTCAACTTTGCAAAATTAAGTATCTACAAAATAAAGATACATGCCATATATATTCATAATGACGTTCAGTGTGCACATTTTATGCTTTTGAAATCGTCCAATTCGAGCAAAACTTCTTAAATGACGTCATTTTAATGACGAAAACGATAAAAAGATATCACGTGACTTATTGTGCGTCACTACAGACTTCTTGCCCGTTTATACCAACTTGTAACCCCCTAAACAACGATTGGACAGAATTTTTCATTATGCATGACGGGCCTATGACGTCACTCTCTTGCCAGTCACGTGAGCAACCGGTCGCCATTTTGTCGACTGGAACCTCAATCATCTCACGAGGGAAACCGAATGTAGCTCAGGTTTAGCGTATACCTCGCAAAGTTATGAAAGGTTTAAACATATTTTTTTTAAAGGTAAGGTTATATCACTAACATTTACAAGTTTAATTTCTTTCTCGTATTATTTAATATGGTAAAATTTTAGTTTTTTTTATGTTTAAACTGGACTTCCCCATTGGAAGTGCGCGGTCTACTGAGCGATGCATAGTGGGTAATGTACAGTACAGTACGTTACAACAACTAGGCTACAGTCGTTAGGCTGTACGGGAAACGAAGGGGTTGGGGTGATAAAGGGGTCTATTATTGTTTCCAAAAATCAAATGAAAATCTTCTAATACCACATTGGATATATAATTTATCAATGTTGAGAAGCAGCCTTATGTTTGCAATGTGTCTGAATTTCGCGGGAAATGAAGGGATTTCCCACTTTCTCCATGTTGAGAACATGGGGGTTCCCCTTTGTTTTGTTAAAAGCATTTCGCATTTCTCTCATTCATAAGTAATTTTCTTTTATAAAAATTAAATAGAACTGTAACCTGCTTGAAATAATTTATTCGAGAGTGAGATATTAATAAAAAAATAAAAAAGCACAGCAGATTAAGTTTTACTTGATAGTTTTTGCGATTTATATTTGATCTGGTTGTCTTAATTTCCGGCTGTTTGATATCAGTTGAATACATTATATCTTACTAATTACTTGTTTTGTACATGTTCATATGTTTGCTGCATCCAAATGTTATTTTGACTGCATGACATCGTTGTACTGAAAGGTGCATTATAAATTAAACAAGAATGCAGGCTTAAATGTTAAAATTAATGAGAGCAGCAAGTCTGTTTTAATTTCTAATTACAGTTGCTAATGGGACAAGAAAAACAATGTATGAATCTGAAGTAAGTTTTACACAGGTAGATAAAATTAGTGCCCCCAAAGGATAGACTAACAAGTAGGTCTCTGCTTTTTTTTTTATATCTGACAGCAGCAAAGACCAACAGCCTTATGCACTAATCCATACTGATCGATAACAGACTATCAATTCTTACGATAGGACGCTCACTTGCAATTAATAAAATTTATTTCTACTGACCTTAATATGCGGATAGAAACTAAGATAGAAACTAAAATCTCTTTTCTTTTGACCTATGGCGTCAAATCCTTCAGAACACTCACTTTTTAGTAAATAATCCCTGTCAGCATAGAACACCCATGTATTCATCTATTAATGACCTTATTTTTAAATTGCTGATGCATGCGTAGAATGCAGCATCACCCCAAGACAAGAACTCCCGGTGGGAAACCTTCTAGAGAGGAGTATACCACATGGAACTGACTAAAGTTTGAGATGGAATTGAGGTTGTGTCTGGCAGTCACAGCATAATTTTGAGAGAGAGAGAGAAAGGTGTCTCTAGATTGAAAAAAAATGATAAATATTTTTTTTAAATATAAAATCTGTAATGAGCCATAAAGATGTGCTAAATATTAATAATACATACATACATACATACATACATACATACATACATACATACATACATACATACCTTTTGTTATTTTTATAGTCATTAATAGCAGTATTTTTTAATATATACGGTGATATTGAATAACAGGCATATATATACATAGATAAAAGCATTCATGCATAATTATATACATGTTATTGCAGAACACAAATTCTGATTAATAAATTAATATATATATATATATATATATATATATATATATATATATATATATATATATATACAAGCAGATACATACATACATCTTTTAATACATAACATCATAAACTTTCATAAACTTACTCATGATTTTGATATAATTTTCTTTCTTTTGTCAAATTTTTTTTTGATAATGTTTTATGTGAAAATGTCAATATTTCTTATCAGAGTGTCTGCTTTGAAATGCTTAAAGACCCTATGGTATCTCCCTGGGATTTCCCTTAATAGCTCATCATCTTTCAGTAATTTAACAAATGTTTTAATATCTTTCCTTGAAAATTTTGATTTTTCCTGCCTGGAAAGTTTGAACTTCTGTCACAGTCTTATAAAATGTTGTGTCCAGAACATGGCTAATTCTACCAGACAACTTGCTGTGCCTTTCCAAGGTGGCGTCACTCACCCTAAAACCAAACTCAAAAGAAAATTTAACATGCATAAAAATTTGTATACGTATTATCCCGAATATTAAATCAAATTCAGTTCAATCTTAAAAATAACAAATGTGTGTTCACAGTTTTTTAAACAAACAAGACCTGCCTACTTTCGTTGCATATATATAGTACTGGTACATATCTTTCACATTCTCTTGAGATGCTGGCTCTGAATACTCTGGAATGGGTTTCCAAAAAATGTCAACTCAACCACTTTCTTGCAAATGTCTCTAAGGTATGATAATTTGTCGTCATTATCCCATTCATTGATGTTGATCATAAAGGAATCTTCATGACTTTCCTGTCCTAAAACCTGCATCACAGCAAGTACTAGATATCCATCTGTTACAAAGCTGAGGAACTCCCTAGCGTAGTTAAAACAGTCTCCCACGTGTTTTGAAACAGATCGATGGTGATTGCACACAAAACAATATTACAGATTAGTTCATGTTAATTATTGTTATCTTTATAGAAAGCTTACGATGAGCTGGCCATCAGCTGAGTGACGCCACCTTGGAAAGGCACAGCAAGTTGGCCGTGTTCTGGACACAACATATTATAAGACTGTGACAGAAGTTCAAACTTTCCAGGCAGGAAAATCAAAATTTTCAAGGAAAGATGATATTATATCATTTGTTAAATTAGTAAAAGACGATGAGCTATTAAGGTAAATCCCAGGGAGATACCTTAGGGCCTTTCAGCGTTACAAAGCAGAAACTATGATAAGAAATATTGACATTTGCACATAAAACATTAAAAAACGTTATCAAAAATATTTGACAAAAGAAAGAAAATTATAGCAAATTCATGAGTAAGTTTATGATGTTATATTTTAAAAGGTGTATGTATGTGTATGTATGTATGTGCCTGCATGTATTATATATATATATATATATATAGATAGATAGATAGATAGGGGTCAAACTAGACTTAAATTTTAGGGAGAAGTGACTTCTCCTTTTGGTCAGAACAGGGAGAAGTGGGAGTTAGGGAGAAGTGAGACCGAAACAATCAACACACACACATATATATATATATATATATATGTATATACAAACACACACACACACACACATATTGAGAGAGAGATGCATTATCACATGTTAATGATGGGCTCTTTCTTGGTATGCTTTTAACAGTTTTAAGCAATGCCTTATTTTCAAGTTGAAAAATATTTGTTATTTGTGAGTACCAATATATTTTGTATGCATATAAAAAAATTATATTCATACCCATTTTATTCATACTTAGTATATGTTTTTGAATTGAAGTAAATGCAGTTTATTTTGGCTGTATGACTTAGAAATCACATATTAAGCTATACATTGCAATTAATTTTCACTGATAGAAGTAACAAGATTAGAGCCTTGTAAATCCAAGTTGGTAAAAATGCTTAATAAACTGCCACTTAATTATTTTATTTTTCTTAAGTTTTGTGTGCAATTGCAGTCAAACAGATTTCTAGCATTCTTTGAAACAGCCCCTAATACATGTACATAGGAATAAATGCACAGGTGACTTCCAACCACACTGTTCCTCCTGATTTCATTGTTCCAGATAAAACTTGAATGTAACTAATCATAAACAACACACTGAAGCATTAAAGTCAACATATAACTAAACTGGACCCTATTTTGTACCCCTAACCAAAAAATCCAAGAATTGGTCTTGCACAGAGTGAGTGCATCTATTTTTAGACTCGAGGGGGGGTCTCGAACTACACTTTCTTGATTCGCTACAAAAACCCATTAAAAGTTCTGCATATGTATGGTTTGTCTACCTACTAGTAATAATGACATGGATTGGTTAAATATTTTTTGCTTCATTACGATATATATATATAGATGCAATAAACTGACAACGAACAATACGAAACTAGTAACTTGTAGACTTTTAGGGAATTATACAACATTTTCAGTTTCCGCAACTAGTCTATACAAGCTGGTTGTATTTATAGTTTTAGCACATGTGAAGACAGAAATGTAGAGGTTTACAAACACGTTTTTGTGTTTATTTGTTTGTCGTAACTATGTTTTGTATTTGCCTTTGAAAAAGACTCATTAAGAGTCAAAAGCGCTTAGGCTAGTTAGTTACTAGTTTCGTACTGTTCGTCGTCAGTTTATTGCATCTATTTTAATTAATCCCTGACACACGTGATCCATTGGTGGATCCAGTACGCTTGAGAGGGTTGTTATTATGATTTGTATTCTTTATATATATATATATATATATATATATATATATATATATATATATATATATATATATATATATATATATATATTCTCGTATTTTCAGTTAAATGAAGTGGTATATCAAATACGCAGAGATGTACGCCATTAAAATATTTACGGTTTCAAACTGATTTTATACAGAAAATATGCAAATACAGCAATTAAAATCTCCATTTATTAAAAATAGGATATAAATTAGAAAACGTTCTTCATAGACATATTTTTAAAAGCAATTTACTATTTGCATATTGATGTTTAAATTTCGAAACTGAATTTGGCATCTTTCATCATAGCACAGTAGGCCCAACTTCATGAAATCAATCAGTGATATCTTGCTCCGAAAAAGGGTTAATAAATGGTCAGTTAGCTATTAAAACTTGCATGTGAATTTGCAAGAATTTCTTTGTTGCCATAAGCTGATTGGTATCAACACCAGGTAAATACATTTAGGTTGGGTTTACAGTAGTGCCAGAACTTACTGGCTACAGCGAGGGGGCATCTCAAAGTCATAATTTACAGTTATATTACGTCGGAAAAAATCAGAGGACGAAGTCATTTTCGCTTTCATGACAGAAGAAGGCGAAGTTTAAGCTTTTCTGGCGACTTTTGACTTTTTCGCCCACTTCCCCTGGTAGCATGACCCCAGTATATGTGTGTGTGTGTGTGTGTTCAAAATAACATGTATGTATATAATTATGCATGAATTCTTTTATCTTTGTATATATGCCTGTTATTCAATATCACTGTAAATATTAAAAAATACTGCTATTAATGACTATAATAATAATAACAAAAATTATGTATATATGTATGTATTATTATTAATATTTATCACATCTTAATGGCTCATTACAGTTTTTCTATTTTAAAAAAATATTTATCATTTTTTTCAATCTCAATTTTCCGACACCTTTCTCTCTCTCTCTCTCAAAATTATGTTGTGACAGCCAGACACAACCTCAGTTCCATCCCAAACTTTAGTCAGTTCCATGTGATTATACTACTCCCTAGGTTTCCCACCGGAGTTCTTGTCTTGGGGTGATGCTGCTTTCTATGCATGCATCAGCAATTTAAAAAATAGGTCATTAATAGGTAAATACATGGGTGTTCTATGCTGACAGGGATTATTTACTAAAAAGTGAGTGTTCTGAAGGATTTGACGACATAGGTCAAAAGAAAAGAGATTTTAGTTTCTATCTGTATATTAAGGTCAGTAGAAATAAATTTTATTAATTGCAATCGATCGTCTGATACTAAGAACTGAAAGTCTGTTAACGATCAGTATGGATTAGTGCATAAGGCCGTTGGTCTCTGCTGCTGTCAGATATAAAAAAAAGCAGAGACCTACTTGTTGGTCTATCCAAAGGAATGATTAAATAATGTATTGGATATCAGTAATGAAGCAGTTTTTCAATTACATCCAAGCTTTCTTGTGATGAAAATTATATAGGTAATGGAAAGGAATAACCATGCATTAAGCTAAATAAAATTAATGTATTTTATTTCAGTGAAGAAACATGAACACTATCTTGTGTCTCTGAATGAAAATCTTAATATATATGAAATAACCTCATGAGAAATGTCAGACTAAATTGAGTTTCATACATTATTACTGGTGACCTACAATGCATAAAATATTTGAGGGATTTTTTCATCTCTGTGCCAGTAATTTACAATTGGATGAAGCAGCCAAGTGGGACTCTTCAATTAAGATTTCATATGATATAGTAAGTAGAGGCTACTCAGAAATATGAAACATACATTGATCTGTTCAAACATACATTGATAAATTTAAAAAAAAGAACATTCTGAAATATGAAACAAATTGATAAATTTAAACATACATTGATAAGTTAAAGAGGGTTGGCAGTTTAAGCCCAATTTATGTATATTATTGCTTTTTAAGTGGCTGCATTGTCCACCTCCAATGTGGGAGGGCACTGGTTTGAACATTTGCTAAGTCATTCCAAAGACTTCAAAAATTGGTACTAGAAGCTGCCTTGTGTACAGCATGAAGACCTTAGTATTAGGACTCTGGCCTGGTGTCTGGATAATGATTAGGTGGGAGGTGATGCTAGACATTACTATGAATTGGCACTCTGCAGAGATCGTAAAAACTAAGATATCAAACTTCTTAACCACAAACTTGGTTTAATCCATGGTTTCTAAGTGTCATAAACACTTGTCTGAACACTTGTGTTGTCAACTGCAAATGTTTTAGAATTACAGAATCTTCAGATTTACATGAAAATATACTGTAAAAGCACACATTGATCAGGAGCCTAAGTGGTAAGAGAAATTAGGAAGCCAGAAACTTGTCTAGCCCAATACAAATACCATATTGCCCCTAAAATTGCGCTACCTTCTATATATAATTTATTGGCACAAAAAAACCCCCCAACCTGACAACATGTGATATCTTGCCTTTGGTTGGTGGTTCTTCTCCAATTGCAGTAGTCGCCATGTATAGCCTGGCATGTGCAGAAAAATAAATCTAAAAGTACAATATATGTAATCTTCACAAATTTGATATGAAGTTGATACCTACATATATGTGGTTGAACCACCAGGGTCTAAAGGATTTTTAAGGCATATTTGAACTTTTTTGAAGAAAAAAAATCCTGGTGAAATGTAATGGTAGTTTGTAATTTTACCTGTATTTGCAATTGTATGAATATGATAAACTTAAATGTGACTTAATGCCAAGAAATAAAATTCAAATTTAAATTTTTTTTTAATTAGATGTGTATCTGTTAAATAGTGTATCTGTTACATTAATTAAAATACATTCTCAAAGCAGAGGACAATTGTCTGTATTCTCCCAATGAATGTAATTTTTAAAAGTTTTAAAAGCTGATCAGAGGTCTAGGATTTTAAAACTAGAAGTCCAAGACTGCTAATGTGGTAAAAATAGGACACCCGCCAGCAAATGTTGCAGTCTGAACTAAACCAGAAATCACAAACTTTTCTTACACTTGGCTACGTTGGTTTCATTGAACTTGTTTACTGTTTACACACTTTACAGCAGGATCTAATTTTTATAACTAGGAATGGGGTACATCTGTCAGTTACTTCCTCCTGATATTGAAGGCGGTTCATTAGTCTAGTAGGTTTCTTGCATTTCTAGTTTACTATGTTCAACCGATAATTGTGACTTATAAAAAGTGTACTGGCTCGATGAAAATGCAAGTTACCTATATCTTGGGCATTTCTGTAAAAATGAATAAACTGATCACCATGTGAATGTGGTGTTTCAGTTTCTTCAAGTGACTATATATGTCAGTATAACAACTTGCTAAAGTTAGGTTTAGACTACAATCATCAAATAAAATTTATGTATTGTGTATTTTGTTATCCTTTCCGTGCCTCTGTTATTGATATTATTTTTTTATTATTATTGCAAATAATGACATTTTTGGCATAATTGCATGTGTTGAAGTTGGTTATTGCTATTGTTGTTCATCTTTTTATTTTTATTTTTTTATTTTATTTTATGGTCACTAAATGTTCCTGTTAGAGTGCAAGTACCACAATAATACAATTGTATCATGAAAACAGAAATAAAAAACCTATTATACATAGTCTCAGGTAAACTGTTGCTTGCAAATGTAACTAAATTAGCATGGTGGGGACCACTTTTCAAACCCTTCTTTGCCACATCTTGGTTTTGTCCACTTTCCAGAATTCTTTATGGGGCCCTGAGTGGTCTAAATTGATGTCCGTTACAGATCACTGGTATCTCACCTCTATCTGCATGGGTTCGAGTCTAAGATTCAGTGGATATGTTAGAGAGCTTGCCAGTAGCTTCTCGTGGGTCTTTTTTTCCAGGTGATTTCCCGGTTTCTTCCCCCACCATTAATACTGGCCGACTTGTATAGCCTTTCCTGTGCTGAAAAATGGCGTTAAGCCCCACAACAACCAGAATTCTTTATTGTTTGGAAGTTATGCCCACTTTTTTACAGTTTGGCATGACAGATGTCATTTCAGGTATGAAGTTTGTCACTCAGATGATGAATGCTTAGTACACAACCATAGATCTGTGATGTGGGATAAAATCTAAGGAATCTCATTTTCTTTATAGTTTTGATCATGTGAAACTGAATATTTCGTATACTGAACCAAATACTATGCTTGTTTTATAAATATTAAATATTTCTAGATGTGGTTTATTTTTTTAGTAATAATATTAGTGGTACATAATTTACACAAGACAAATCAAGTAATCAAAATTTGTTGGGGCTATATTGAAAGCTTGACTTGTAGAACTTGGTCTTTGGATAAAATAAAAATATGTGCTGCCAAATTCATTAAAGTTTCAATCCATTATGTAACATAACTGGGGTACAAAAAATAAAATATTTAAGGAAGCATTGGATGACAGCACAAACTGAAAAGCACATTAAAGCAGTTAAAAATAAAATTGAAGAGATGAGCATGTAAAGACAACAAATTAGCACAAGACAGCCTTTGTAAATAGACTAAGTGCATATTATTTATGATGTTAACTATATTGAGAAATCCTATAAATATTTTAATAAAAGCAGAAATGGACACAGTAACAAGTATCTTGCATTGGCCTATTATGATATAACAGACCAAACAAAAGAAAAGTAAACAACTTTGATATGTAACTAATCCTACCTCTTTTAGTGTATGATTTCTTGCAAATTTTGCAATTTGGCCCTACATATCAAGATTATCTTTAATAGCACTTTTACATTCGATCTTAATTTTTTTAAAATCTAAAGTATTTCCATAACCAAGGTATGGATACGTTTATTTGATGTATTGTCTATTTCTATGGAAACAGGAAATGTGCATTAGTAACATGCATATGTCATTTTATGCGTGATGCATTTAGGTAAGACCAAAGTGATATAAATAATATTTATTCAGAACCATTCATATTAGAGAGTAGACCTATAAATTAAGTAACTTATCAGACTATGGGTACAGTTCTAATTGAGAAAGTGTTTGTTGATTATGCCTGTAAAATTATACTGTGGCCGTTGAGCTTTTATCTGATTTGATCATAATTTTCCATTGTGTGTAATAAGCATTTTTTTGGACAAGATCAGAGATTGTAAAAAAAAAATGTAAATCTAGTGTATTTAAATTTACGTGATTTATGTGAAATGTTGGCCAATATTTGACATCAAAATTAAACAGAAATATAAGTTTGTCCAATAACATCCTGACATAAAGGTTTTTTTGGTGATAGACTGATGATACTTGTGTATCAGTGGATAAAGACATTAAGCATAAAGAGGCCTTGAAACTGATGTCATATCAGAAGTATTAATATTTTTATACTTGCGCCATATATTCAAAAAGTGTGGGCTGGGTCATCAGTGGCAAAGGGACATGTTTCTCTTTTTCTCGCCATGATCATGACCCATACACATCATACAGAGGTTTGTTCATATTGTGCATTATATTTTGGGGACAGTGATGGGCCATCAGTATATTCCTTACTTTGTTTTATAATTACAGATATTAGGAAAATGTAACTGCAATGGAAATGGTACAGTATTTGGTGGAATCATAAATCTCCAGAAATAAATTTTGTAGGTAAGACAATATTATCAGGGTATGCAGTTATAATGTTCACCATTTAGGTTTGTACACACCTTGAATGTCCTTGGGTTTTGAAATCCTTCATGTCGTTGAATATACTTGAATTTTTTTTTACATGAAAACAGAGTAACATACTTGAACCATATGCTTATGCATTTCTTTGCTTTATTGTTCGTATGTAAAAAAAAAAATGGCAAAGTTTTTAGTTAACAGCAAGTGAACTCGTCAGATAATTGCATGCAATTGGGTTCGCTTATACAACATCCTAGAACATGGGAATTCTTTGAGTAGTTTTTTTACTTCATAAGGGTGATGTTCATCAGCTGTTTTTTTTTTTTTAAGGGCGGGCATATGAAAACAGGTGACTGATCAATTATAAGCTGTCAATATCAATGGTCACTATTAATGGGTTCTTGTTGCTTCCACAAAATAGTACTTTAATTTAGAATGGAGATTGGCTTGGAAAAGTGACATAAGTGGTGTGTTTTTGGACCCAGTTCTGGTGAATCGTACAGGCCGAAAGAAAAGTGATTCACCAATTTGTATTGATTTGTTGAGGGAAAGCACATGAACACCTTGGTTTCACATGTCAACCATTATGCTTTCGGCATAATCATTATGCTTTTTTCCATTCAATTGTGCCTTGCACGTAATTGTATTTGGATTGTGCTTTTTCGGTATATCCCCCTCCCAAACAATTAACAATTTGTTTAATTTTTATTATTTTTATTAACTTCCCATTAATCGCAAAGATGGCTTCTATATAATTAAGACATAAGAATAGACTTGTCTATAGACTAGCATGCACTTTTCTAACAGTTTTGTTCTATTTATAGCAGGCGTACTATTTCCAAGAAACATGCTGGCTTGTTATTTCAAACTTTTGACCTTGGTTTCTATTTAAAGCAGCTGCCTGTCTTAGAAAAAAAAACTTTTTTCTCCTTTTTAATCTTTGCTTGCATATTCTTTGTTATAAATCATATGAGGTATGTAGGTACTTGGTGTTAAAAGTCAAGTCAGATTTATATTATCTAGTTGATGCTTAGGTTACATCAAAAATGTTTCTAAAATAATTTCATAGATGGATTAGTAAAGGAAGAAAAACTGATTCAAGGATGTATGCATAAATTACACAATGCAGCATTTCATTCTAGGGCAAATTCATGCAATTTGCAGGATGTGTGGAAAGGATTTTAATGGTCATGGTGGTAAAACGAAGCTTTGAATTAGCTTGTTGTACTTACTCCAGTACTAAGGTAACTTCTTTTTTACAGCCGAACTAAATTGTGGACATGAATTTTATGAATGCAGGGGCATTATTTACCGAATTCTTTTTAGTACATGGACTATTCCTAGCAGTAGAATACAACATTGGTCCTTTGTTCAAATGGATGTTTCCTGATACCAAAAATTGCAAAAAACTTGCAAAAAAAATATGCATTTGCAAGAACAAAATCTAATATTGTTCAGTGTTAGTGGAAGGTACTTCACTTAGAATTGCAGAAACCATGAAAATTGTGTCCTTTATTATAACAGCAGACAGGAGCAGTGAAGAGGACAGAAAGTTGTACCCAGTCACTGTATGAGACTAGCGATGAAAAACGCAAGGTCAGAGTGCTCTTTTATTACCAGAATTAGAAGCAGATTCCACTGGATAAAACATTTTCTGATTGTTTGATAATGCTTTGAATAAACAGAAGTTGGCAGAACTGTCTGGGGTTTTCAGCTGATAATGCATCAGTGATGACTGGAATTCATAAAGAAGTTGCATTCTATATTTTGAAAAATGTTTCCACCATTGTACATATCAGGTTGTCCCAGTCATTTGATGCACCTTGCTGGAGGAGAGGTTGCAGATAAATTAGAACTTCTACTAAAGTATCAGGTTGGCATTCAACCTGACAATGTACTTCATGCAGATAGAGGTGATATCCAATGACACCTTATTTTCCAGCTGAAAGACCAAAGTCCTATATATGAAAACATGAAGCAGTAATTGATGTTAAAAAAACCATTAGGATAAATAAATCATTTTATACATATGCACATTGAATTTTATTGTATGTGGATTACTCTTTTTCTGCTCTGATTACTCTTTGTCCACTTAGATTACACTTTTATCTTGCCAGGGGTTTTATGGTTTTATGCAATGTTGATTGTGTCTTTGTTTCTAAATTATTGCCTATTGTCTTGTTCAGAGTAACATAAAAGAAAGAGTGAAGATAACAAGCTTCCTAAATTTTAACAAAATTTATTTTTCTAGAAAACATGAAAAAATATCAATATGTTAAACAAGACTTGTTTACAGAATTGATCCAAAATTGTTCACAATAGAAACATAAGTCCATTAAAAAGTTCTGAACACAGTCTGAAGTTCAATTCCGGTCCAAAATGGTGGATGACCACGTCAGATGAAGGCTAACAGAAAATTCCAGAATTTACACATAAAGCACAGTTTGTGTTGTTCCGTTCCAATTTAGAATATTTTCGGAAAATGTCTTTGTCCAAATCCGTAATGATATTCTCCAGGCAGAAGAAATTATTCAGAAGAAATGAAGTAAAATTTGCTCCTCTAACAAAACATGTTGTTCTATGTAGACATATGAACAGATAACTTAGCACAAAAATACCTTTTTAATAGAAGGTAGATGTTATAATAAACTGACTTTACGACTATGACTCAATTACAACTGTCTTACAACTCGACATCTAAATGAAGCTAATACATTGTTTGAATTACACACGCACGAGGATGCATGCAATTTTATAATACTTCTGGACATTAGGAAAGCCTGACCAAGTATAAGCCAATCGTTTTCAGAGCTATTCCTGAATGTTTACTTGTAATGAATTTTTTATCATACACATCACATACTCAAACGGCCACATTTTGCGACTTAAAAAAACGTTTTTTCAACAACATATTAGACTGATATTAATATAATTATATTAATAATTAACTTTAATGAATAAAAATGAAAAAAAAAAATTTATACAGAATTGATTCTGTAACACGCATAATTAAACTACAGGGTCATAACAAAATATATTATAATCTTTTACAAATTTTTATTTTCAACTGTAGGGAACTGGTCTGGTCTTTGGCCTCAATAGTCTTTACGTGTATAGGGATATAACTGAAATCTAATCCAAAGAGGAAAGTATTGGGTGCAGTAGTTACTGTCTGAATTCAATAAAAAAAATGTTTTTTAAAAGTAATTCTGTCAAATAAAAAAAATATGTTCTGATTACATTGAAAATATGTTTTAAGATGGGTAAGTCAGTACAAAATGTTTTGTTGGTCTGAATGGTTTCTAAGAAGCAAAATCTGGGGGGAAAGCATTATTTGTATTCTGAATTTGACTGATAATAAATAAAGCTGTGTTATGTTTTTTCCCTCAAAATTTGTTTTATTATTCCCCCTATATTGTGGTGAAGAAATGGATAATTTGAGAACACACTTCATTTGGCCTTGAATATTATTTTCCATAAATTGTAAAATTTTTGGATTGTTTTCTGTGAAGAGATAAAAACATTTTTAATTAAGTTGGTGTGCATTAGGATGGATGTTGATATTTGCTAATTGTAAAAAGATTGTCAGTATCTAATAAAACATATCACTTTATCCTTTTTAAAGTAACATAATTATAATAATCCGACCCCATGCTTTAATTATGGTTTTTAAGGTACTTCTCTTCCTACATAGAAAACTCAAAATGAAATCCTTTAGTTTCTGGAATTTGGTTGATATAATTAAAATGAAAGATTTTCACTGCAGATTCTTAGTTGCATAAAACCTGGTATGTTTGCAATCTCAAGAGATGCGTCATAAACCAGTTTAAATGAAATAGCTATAATGATTTTGAGGTGTACACAGCTTAAAATTAATGCTATTCCAATATTTCACTGATTTGGGATCACATTTTTCTCCAGTATCCTAATTTCCACCCAGTGAGGCGGAAGTATTTTGACGTGAGCTGTTTGATGGAACTGTCCAAGGGCATACCACCCATAAATTTTTTTTGAATTTTTAAGGTAATGAGGTTTATACATGGAATTGTACATTAAACTAAGAAACTGAAAACAGTAAAAACCAAAAAGTTTTGTAAAATTCACAATTTTTGTATTTGTTTATTGTTTTCCATTCCATGTTTTGAGTCAGATCACTTGAGCAAAAATTATTTGTTAGATTAAATAAGATTAGCGCCTTTTTTAATTGGACAATGGTCTTGCTCCAGACTAAAGTACAGACATAATTCAACCTTCTGTTATTACAATGAGACTTGATTGTTCAGCTCCTTTTCTATAGAACTACATTGCATCATAATGTAATTCCTGTCTTTGTACAAACCACCAACAGACATTACAAGCCACCAATGTATACAAAATCTCTAAGCAGAATAAATGTACCCATTTGTTAAATATAAGTACTGTATATCAGTTACATACCTGTATATTTATTCCTACCAAAACAAAGATCTTCCAATCATCCAACCATCTGTTTTTCATTTCAGAAACTAGAACACACACACAGATGGAAAAATAATTTGAAAAATTCTTGAAAATTATTGGTGCATCTCTGCAATTGTTTTACACTGTTGTTTCAGTGCTTATAAATAAAGCCACCTACCTACCTACCCTATTTGTAAAACCAGTGCAATATACAACTTTTGCTTTTACCTCGCCTAGTAAAATTTGAGCATAACATGAAAATAAAGTTTTATGCTTTATTCATTTATGGTTAATTTTCCTATTGCTAATATGGGTAATACAGAAAAAAGAGATGACCTGTTCAGAATTATTTATAGATTATCAACTGTGTTTGGTAAAGTTTCTCTCATTTTGAAGCTGTGAAGGTGGCACCAAACTGACCTCCAGATCTAAGAGATGTGAAATTGGTAATGTTTGAAAAATGTTCATGCAGTGCAAAATAAAGTGCATGAGTCCTGCATCTGATCAAATGCAGCAGACTGAAATTGCCTAAAATAAAAATCAGAAACCTAACATGTCTTCTATTTTTTCTCATGTCAAGTACAAGGATGATGTATGAACAAATGATAAATCTTTGTTGGTCTGTACTAGAAAGACATCCAGTATGTCAACTCATATAATATGGCACCAATGATTGATCTTCTAAAGATGAAAATACCATAAAATATGGTATATGTATCGATAATATTTAATGCAGTAGACCAATGAAATTTGGTATGTGTATTAATAATATATAGTAGACGTCTTATCATGAATTGTCTTTTCACCTCGTGACTCTCCATTTTAAAAAACACCTTTTTTTTGACATTCCCTGAGCATAAACTTTGTTTCATTGCTTTCAAAACTATAAGAAAAAAATATAAAATTTTTATTACATATCTGGATTAAATTCTCGGTGTTCAAGATCACTGCGTTTCCATTAGCTTATCAAAAATTCAAAGGTCACCAGAACATGACCCTTAAGCAGTCATCAAATCTTGATGTGACAGTGGAGATCTGATCTTAATCAGATGAAACTGCAGCATTGCAGTCATTTTTCAGATTAATTTCAGGAGTTTTCTTGACAGCATACAGATGATTGTTTTATGTAGCACAACAACCCTTAACAAGAATCAAATAATCCAGTTAAAATTCATGATAGGTGCAAGTTGTATTTCCATTTTGAATGAGAATATTTTGCTTTTCTGTACCACTCAGATACTTTTAATGATCCTCTAATTGAGTTTATTATGCCATGAGAACTACTTTCCCTCTCACTAAGGTCTCCAAGTTTTTGTCAACATCCTTAAGATGGAGTTGGGATCCATTATACATTCAGTCAATTTCTTTTTTCTTACCTTTATTGTTTTGCCTTTGTAAGCATTAGTGTCATTCGTTCCGAAAAATGAAAACGGATTTTGTTGATTCATTTTTTGTCCAAATACTTTAATGCACTCCCTTTAAAAAGGTATTGCCTGATACTTTTATGCCTTGATTTGTAACAAAAGTTATTTTTGTAGGTGTTGTGGATTGATAAGTTATGCATATATGATTAGAATAAGAAATTGGACATAATTTCTTTGCCAGACAATTAACATCTTTCCATATAAGCACAATGTGTAGAACAAAAAGTTCTTGGAAGCCATATTTAAGAATGATTGTTTATTAGCCACTTGCCTGTTATTCAGGTCTTGCCAATTTTCAGATCAACCTTTGCAAAGGAAGGAAGGTTTTATCATTAACCTTTCTCCTCAAAAGTTGCAAGGTTTTTGAGTTGGATGCCTATATGTTTAGATAATAGGCATTCATTTTGTTGAACATATGCAAGGGATTGAAATTGTAGGACAAGTGAAAAGGTTAGTGGGACAAATAATTTTTTATGGAAAAACTTGATAACGCCTGAATATTTAACTTAATGGTGGAGGCATTTGTGTAGTCTGGACAAATTTTTTAGCCATTACATGATTCATTTTGTGTAGAATTTAGGTCATGGCCTAAGAAATTTCATTTTTAAAATTTGTTTGACAGACATAAAAGATCTTGATTAACATATAGTTTGTTTTGACTGATTTTCCAGGGCAATATCATACCTTTTTTGAGCTTTTGTTCTCTTGTCTAATTTTGCATATAGCAAGAGACAAGTTTCACCTTTCCAAGCAGCAATCATTTTGTTTGTATAATCAATGGCATTAAAAGTAATCCTATAACATGCATCATATAAATATTTACAGTGAGAAGTAGTCCTTAAAAGAACCCTTGAGTTAGACAAGAGTATTAAAAGGTGGCTCTTTTTTTCAGGTTCTTGTCTGGGGAAGCTGAGAATGGCAGAAAATACATTTGCCTTGCAAAAGTTTTGTAATGGTGATAATTCTCAGCAGAATGGATCATCAGATGCCCATGTTGAGGATGCCAAGTCAAATTTGGAAATTATTCGTAAAGGTATTGACGATCCTGACGAGAGGGATGACAAGGAAGACCACAGTCGTGGTCCGTTTGTTCTTTTTAAACCTATAGATGAAGATTCTGATTCTGAGTGTGATGCTGTGGATAACTTTAGAGTGCAACCTCATTCCAATGTGAAAAATATAAAGTCTTTAAATGACAACTCTGATGTGTCAAATGTGCAGAAATCTCTGCTGGATAGAGGAGATAACTGCAAATTGAACACAGAGTCAGAAATTGTTCCTTTTGAATTAAATGAAACTACAAAAAGCAGTATTGATAAAAAAGATTATTCAGGTGGTCAGAACACTGATCTTGAAGAAAAATTATTGAATGGTAGTATAGGTATAGATAGGGTTCTCAAAACAAATAAAGCTGCAGACAAGGAAAGAACAGACATGTGTAATGAGAACTCTGAAAAGAAAACTGTTCAAAAGAATGAAAACAATTCAATGGTTAAAGAGAGTGAGAGTGAAAGTACTGGAAAAAAGGAGAATGAACAACATAGTAAAATAGAAAGTACATGGGACAATGAGAATGAACCACATAATAGGCAGGAAGGAAAAGATCAAATTGAAAATGAACAGCAGGATAGACTGGAAAGAAAAGAGGAAAATGAAAATGAGCAGCAGAATAGATTGGAAAGAAAAGAGGAAAATGAAAATGAACAGTATGCTAGATTGGAAAGAAGGGAAAATGAAAATGAACAGCAGGATAGGCTGGAAAGAAAAGAGGAAAATGAAAATGAACAGTATGCTAGACTGGAAAGAAAAAGGGAAAATGAAAATGAACAGCAGGATAGACTGGAAAGTAAAGGGGAAAATGAGAATGAAAAGTATAGCCGGGTGGAAAGAAAAGGGGACAGTGAGAATGAAAAGCATGACAAGGTAGAAATTACTGTTTCTAGTGATAAACCCAAAGAAGTTGATCAGGATGAGAAGGGAATAAGATCCATGAAAACAAAGTTAGTAGAAGTGGAAGACCAAGAAAGCAAAAAGGAAGAAAGTCAAGAGGATAGAACAGAAAATTGTTCATACCAAATGGAAGAGGTGATGAATGTGGATGGATCAAAAGTAATCATTACCTTAAATGACAATGAAAGTGACCAGGAGAAAGATTATACAATAAAGAAAGATACATTTCCTGAGACCAAAAAGGAAAGAAAAGAAAAGAGTGATGTGAAATCTGGACCTTTTCTGGTTAGTAACAATAATGATTCCAACAAACCTTCATTAGTTGATCCTGCTGCCAAATCGTCAGTTTCAAAAGACAAAGTGGCAGTTTTGACTACTCCTGGCAAGAGCTCTGGTCAGGCCAATGATTCTGTAATGGTTGTCAGTATCACACCCCCTGGGCCATCTGCAACAGTACTCACAAATTCTTTCAAAGCAGGCACTTCACTAGCTCCTACCATGTCTTCCCTAAACATGCAGATGCATTCGGGGATCCGACTGATGCCACCAAATGTGGTCACAGTACCTAGTTTGTCACAACAAAATGCAGCTTTCATACCATATTACTTACCACAATCCAGTGTTCCATATCCTCTGCAGAACAGGGTCACTACACCTCGTATGACCGCATCACCCCATACCCAGCAGACAGGTTACATAACCAAGGTTGGGAACCAGACAATTTTTGTTCCATTAGCTAATTCAACTGGAAAACCTATTGCTCCTTTTCCTACAGTTGCCAACATGAGGGCGTCTTACATGCCTCACAATGCAGCAATGGCAGCTACAGGGCAGCATTCTACAACAGTCAAACCAGAAGTGAACAAAGTTACAGAGTTTGTCACACCCAAGTCAAGTATGGATATGATGGAAATGTGTAAGTGGGAAATTGCCAATAGAATGCCTGACAATTACAACTGGTCAGTGGTGTTCCATCCAAAGAAGGACATGGAGGTGAGTGCAATCACGGCATTTCTGCAGGAACTCGGTTCAGATATTGTAAAAGAGGCAGTGTACAAGGATATAATTCAGATTCAGACTAACAAAAAAGAAACGGGAAAGTTAACTGATAGCGAGGTTGTAAGCCTGGAGAAGATGAAGACTGTTTACAAAGAGACAAAAGACCGAGTTGGAGATCTCAAATTGGATTATAAGAAGTGTAGAGCATGTAATTTTATCACAGAGTCTCGTAATGTGATGGCTTATCACAAAGAATTTGCTCATAATGGGCTCAAGGAAGGAGATCTTTTATGTGCCCGCTGTAACTTTTCCACACGCAACAAAGAAGCATTTGTATTCCACATGGAATCAGAACATGAGTTACAAGGAAAAATAATAGAAAAGCGTGCTTTTTATGAGTGTGAGCTGTGTCCTTTTGAAACAAACAACAAAAACAAGCTTACACGACATAGATTTCGTTGTGCAAAACAATTCAAGCTTCAGCAAAATCTGCAACCATACTATCATGATGTTAATTTTTGTATGAAGACGATGTATTTCAAGGTCAAGAAACCTGTCATTAAGAATCCAGTGTATGATACAAGGCATAGAAACCAGAATCTCTCCCAAAAAACAAAAGCTGCTCAACCAAGCCAGCAGCCTCGGAAGGTGGTAGCCATGCCAATGGTTAATACCAATATGAATATGATCCGACAAGTTAGTCCCCAGACTGCCGCCCTCAGGATGCCATATACGATTCCTCCAAACACACCAACAACAAACATTGCTGCCACTAAACAGCATCTTGCCTCGGCTCTTCAGAAACCTGTCCAGAGTAATCTGTTTTCACATACATCCCCTGTGGGTGGACAGTTCAGCATCAACAAACCAGCAGCTCCAGCCCCCATCTCCTCTCCAGCCACAACTCTAGGCAGGATGGATATGTCCAAGTTTGAAGTTTGCGAACTTTGTGGTGGATATGTGAAGGATAGACAAGCACTGAGAATTCACTTTTACTATGCTCATAAAGTTGAGATGCCTCTTTCAATATTCAATCGTCCACAGCCACCTTTAATATGTGAAGTTTGTCAAGCAAGATTTTGGACAACACAGGGTCTTTCCAAGCACAAGACCAACACAAAACATTTTAGTGCTCCAAGCCCAGCTAGCTCTAAAGACCAACGGTGCTTTATGTGTTCTCGCACTGTTCCCAACTTGTTTGTCCATATCGAGCAAGTTCATGGGATAACTATGAAAGATCTTGTAGCCATGAAAAAATGCATCATGTGTGGCACAACCTCCAGCAATCGCAGAGAACTAGAGATTCACATGGCAGCATTGCATGGTGTTCTTATCAAAGCTAGTGAAATTGACAAACCTGCTCCAATTGGCACAGCATTTAAAGCAGTACCATCACCTGTACAAGGTGCTGCAGTCATTGCTGGCAAAAAACAGTCCTTAGTCCGCAACAATCTGTGTGTGTTCTGCCAGGTGCAGTTTAATGACAATATTCAGCTGACAATGCACTGCATTAAGAATCATGCTACCTGTAGTGCTTGTGGTATGGTTGTAGCAAGGAAAGCAGATCTTGAAAATCATCATTGTAAGAAACTAGCATCCAGAAGTTGTCCCCTTTGTAACTTGCGCAAGTTGACTCCAGAAGCTTACCTGAAACATGTAAAAACGCACATGAGAAAGTGCAGTGTTAATGTGAAAAAGTTGTCTGAAGACGAATTGGCTAAATACCCAAAGCCAGTTAAGAAACCAGTGGAGGTTATAAACCTGTTGGATAGTGATGATGATGATAATGACAGTCAGGTGTCTTCTGATAAAGTTAAAACAGCAGCAGGAGTGAAACTGGAGGATAAAGAAGTAGAAGAGAACCAAGAAAAGAAGACAGCACAAGAAGATAACACAAATGTGTCTAAGAATTCAGTTAAAGAACAAGAACTTGAGAGTGAGAATAGTAGGACCAGAAAACGTAAGCTGGATAGAGATGATAATGATAACAGGAAGGAGAAATCTGAGGATGATGGAGAGCCTGCAGAAAAGGTTCCAAATCTAGAGTCTGAGAAGGAGCAGATCGAATCAGACAAAGCACAATAAGAATGTATTGGATAATATTTACCTGTTCTTGATTCTTCAGATTTTGCCAACTAAAAATCAAGTCAACCTGCACCTCATTTTCTAAGTCATATAAGTGTTTGCTTTATATTCCATACTTATATCATGGTTACAGCACCCTGCATCTGTCCATTCAGCCATTCATCTGTTACCACACCTCACGTAAATATTCTCTTAACATTTTAGATATTTTGACCCAGTAGTGACCATCTATAAGAGCTCATCATTCTTAAATCTGCAAAAAATCCTTTGGGAGTTTTATCTAGGATCCTAATGTACACAAATTTAATGTTTTCATTAATATTCTGACAAACTTCGTAAAGTTGCAACAGGAGGATGCATCATGTGTGTTGGAGTGCATGTTATAATCCTTGTGTCTCTGAGGGTGGGAAATAAATGCCAAATATTGTTTGGATTGTATGCAATCAAGAGTTCAGGCACCTGCAGTCACAAGTCATCAAAATTGCTGATGTTGTAATTGAATTTTTTAAAAGTTGATTTCCTGACATATCTTCTGTATTCTTGTTACGAGCTGGCAGTCAGTAAATATAGTACTTAAACCAGAATCCTCTGCTTTTGCAACTGTTGACTTAGCTTGATATACAAGTAGAGATGGGCTGTTGTGGTTAAGTGGTTAACATGCCACTTTTGACCAGAAGTGTGTGGATTTAAATCCTTTTATTAGGTCAGCCAAGTTTGGCTATAGTGCTGTATCCTTATGGAGGGCACTTTACTGCAGTCGCCTTTTCACTCTAAAATATAATTGCTGCTATGCAATTAAACACCAAACTGAATAAAGTTGAAAGCATTGGCTTTTGTACACGTGCATCTAAAATTGTATACCCTTGTACAGTTTCACTGCAGTGTGACTGTTCTTTCTTGGCATGGGCATCATAGAACATACCCACAAGGTGTGGTGGCTATGGGAACTGTACATTATTGTCCATTCTTGGTGAAGTTTTTATGCTGAACTTGAAACAACATAATCTTTTTTTTTATCCTGTATACATGCTGATATATCTGAAATCTGCTACATGTTCATCACAAAAGTTGGGCTGAGCTTATTTCTATCTTTAGTAGCTTTTTCTCATGGTTCTTGCTAAAATCATTAAAGGGGATGATTGTATGAATCTCTGTTATGGTGACATGTACAATGAAAGGTCAGTGTCTCAGAAAAGTAGCATATCCGCTTAGTTTGCTCTGTCTTATTTTTCCCAGTATTTATACCACATGCGAATATTCTGTCAAAGATCGATGTATCTGCTGATGTAAACATTGTTCATTTCTTGCATTTCAATCAAGTGTTCTGATAATGAGACTGAAAATGTAGGGGAAAATGAGTGAGAAACTCTGTAAAGCCTGAAAGTCTATTGAAAACTTCACCCATCCTTACCTTTTCCAAGCCAAATGACAGTAAGAAACAAGGGGCTAAAAAAAATCATGCATATTTCCTATTGCACAGGTATTAAAATTAGCTATCATTTTGGGAAAAAAATCTTTCATATATTGATTAGTATGTATAATGTACTAAGTGCTGGGCATACCTGGCTCAGTTAGATGAACAAATCAATTTTGGGATTTTTTTTTTGTTGAAATTCATTTATTTTATTTTTTTACCATGAGGGAAAAGTGCTAGGGTTGACCATGAAAAACAAAGACAATTGTCCGATTTGAGGAGAATATCAGTACCACGCTTGGAAGTAATTGATGCAAGTGATAAAAAGAAAAGGCTAAGATGTATGCTCTAGACCAAAGTAAAAATTTTTGTCTGGTCAATGATGCTCAGTAAAGAGAGTGTCTCCAATGATATTATGATTATGATAATGATTACAGAGAAATTGATCTTGCTTTAGAACACGGACAAAAATTGTTAGATATGTTTCAATTTTAAGAGTTGAATACCCAATAAGCCCAAAAATTGCCTGGGTCACATTGACCTAAATCTGACATTTTACTGGTTTGTGTTTTTGCATTGAGCTAATGACCACAGCTTACATGTTTGCTTTATAGGTACTATTCCATCTAGAATCGTGACACTTCATGAGGATGTGTGTGTGTGTGTGTGATTTAGATTTTTAACGTAGCTTTAACAATTTTTCGGTAATATTGCTACAATTTCTGCAGTGTAGCAGTTTATAGTGATGTCTAGCACTGGGGCATCATGCCACTGACATGTGGCATGATGTCCCACCAAGTCACATTATCCTGACACCAGGCCAACCATTCATAACACTAACCTCTTAATGCTGAGTGCCAAGCGAGGCAGCTGTTAGTACCATTTTTTAAAAGTCTTTGGTATGACTTGGCCGAGGTTCGAACAAACAACCTTTCGCATGCAAGGCAGATGCTGCAACCATTATGCCACCGGAGCAGTTCATGAGGATATGCACAAGTAGATAATTATGGTCCATATGTTGTGTTTTATTGACAACTTGCATTTTGTGTTTCTAGTTTGCTTATCAGAAATTGGTTCTTGCTAGAATAAAAAAATTGATTACTATGTGCCTCAGTTTGTGTGACACAAAAAAAAAATAATTATGACCTGTGTTTTATCTACTTGTCTTGGTTAAGTGTTTGCATTTAACTTGTGACCATGCAAGTTTTTTGCATGTTATATGCATGCCACTATCATTACCTAGAATCATGAACCTTTGTGTGTGCATATTAATAATACTGCACCCTTATTGAAATAAGGGCTCACTGTGACCAATATATCCTACTTGTAAACTTTGTTAAAATTTGTATTTAAGGTTTATTGCGTGGCAGACGTTCATGTTGGAATCATGGATCTTGATAATTGTTAGGACTACACCCATACAACCAAAGAAGGTAACTGTGATTTACATTTTATGCGTTACTTGCAGCTGTTAAGCATATTTAGTATAGCACATTGCCATAGTTACTCACAACCTGAGACTCGAAAAATAAAGCAAGGCATCATGGATGGATAATATCTGCTGACGTAGATTTTAAGTGCATCAACATTTTTTTAAAACCAAGACTATCTGGTTTTTATCAACTTGTTATAGTACCTGTACTTTTGATGTCATAGAAGAGTTGGGGTTTTTTTTTTAATGTTTGTCTTTTATACCCCATTACATAGAACAATATTTGTATTGCAAATTCACTAAAGCTTGAATATTTTTTCTGCATGATTAATGTTTTGAGCTACTAATGGAGACTATTATGAACTTTATAGAGCTAAGCCTTGTAATTATTGTTTTCATTCTAGTTTCATTGCCTTATATAGTATATAGTTTTCACTTGTAGCCAGTTGTTTATTTTTGCAACACATTTTGCAACCTAGACTCCTTTATTCACTCCTGCATCTATGTCTAAAGAATATTTAGGGACTGTCCAAGACTGCATCATTGGTCCAGATGTCTGATTGTTTTGCAGGACCAGGCTACATGGTTTGACCTGCTTTGATCCTGGTAACTTGCACAGTGCTTAAATTAATGAAGTAAATTCATTATATGCTTACAAGCATTGCATTATGCCTACTGCATATCATTTTGGTTTGCTTGTTATAAGAAAGTATATATGCTAATATTATTGATGATAATATGCAGGATTCTAATTTCAGTACAACTTCAATATCACGGCCTTTGATTGAATTGTTCAGCTGAAGGCCATTTTTATTATTAGTCTTTAAAACTTTGCAACACTCAATTGTCATTGAAGTTCTCAGTACAAACCATTAGTTCTCTCCTTTTTTTACTTTTGGAAGTTTTTGCAGCAAACTCAGTATTACTTTTAAAAAAAAAAAACTTGTTGAGGTAGAATATTAAAGAAAAAAAATCTCCAAAAAATATTTAAGTTTTATCATGACATTGAGTTTGAGGAAATTTAAGCTATTGTAAATTACAGTTCAGTATACATTATTTCATGCAAATATGAAAATTGCAAAAGGTCAGCTTACCTAAGATGCCAAAGTTACTTGGGGAAAAATTAGATTTAATTTCAAGTTATGGTTATTAACCCAAGGACTTGAGATTTTAATGAATTTAGTGCCCATATGGGACCTTGAAAATTGAATTTGTACCTCAAGGCTTTGAAAACACCTTGAAAATTCAAAATATTGTCTATATACCATGAAAGAGCCTTGATTTTCTTAAAACCGAAAGGAATTATTAAAAGTTCTCATTTTAGAGATTTAAATAAGCAAATGAAAATAATAAAAATTTTTTATCTCTTGCTTATTTTGTGCCGGAAGAGTAATTTTCACAACTGGCCACTGCCATTGTACATTTTGAACTTCCAGTTGTACGAAGCCTTGATGTAGCTGCAGTTTAAATTTGAATCATTTGTATGTTTCAAAATGGCTGGCTGCCAATTCCAATCTTGGTTGCCTAAGAAAAATATAAAGTTTGGATTATGAGATCTTTTTCAGAAAGCTTTGCAAAAGCTCAGTTATGCCAGAAAGATATTGATTTGCATGCAATGAGAGTGCTCTATGGTCACATGCAGCTGGAAAAGAAACACTAAGTTCTTGTAATGGTGGCTAATACGGCAAAAGAAGCCGCCTTCAGCATGAAATTGGGTTTTTTTTCATGAAAGGAATATGAGAACAGAGATTCAAGTTTTAAAATAGTAACTTAAGTGTGACCCCGCTATAATACAGTAGATTGCGCCATAGAAAACGATCATGTTATAGGCAACCACGTACATATCAACAAATTTGTATGGTTATGGGGGTGGGTGGTAATAAAAGCAGGTGCAAAAATGTGTGCTTCATTATCACAGTTACGGTTTTAAATCAGTTAATATTAAATGAGAAAAACACCTGCAGTGATAACAGATTGCATATACATTACTTTAATCAGAGAACCACACATTGATGCATACATGTTTATAGCTTATACATAAATAGCTGCTTGCTAATCTAAAGCATGAATAGAGCATCGGGTACTCACCTGTGAATCATATACATTTAATGTGCAATGCAAGCATTTCCATCAAAAATATCTGCACACATTTAAAATATTCAGTACTTTTGTCAGATCTGTATGCTACTTAATTCATTGGTGAAAAAATAAACAGCAAATAGTATGTAACTAAATGATTTAACGGTACATCCAAATGTTAAATATCAGTATAAAGTGCATACTGTTAAGTTTTCTCATCCGAGATTTGTAATACTTTATTATTGTTTAAAAAACTGATTTTCAGCTGCTTTCTGACTACAGCAATAAACAAGGGGTAAATATTTGTAGGGAATGGATGCCATTATTCACTGGTCAACTGATTGCATAAAACATCACCAAGCCACATGCACATGTTGGCAGCTTGCTTGATGTTTTATAAATCATTGACCCATAATTTAAAAAAGTTTAGCTTGGCAATTGACTTTGATGATGAGCAATGTACTTGATTTATAAATTCAGGTGAGAATCTTTTATCAACTGCCACAGTGTTGCTTACTTAAGAATGCAGTTTATAGAACATATTTCAGATGTTGTTTGAGTAACAACTGTACAGAATGCATTGAAGACAAAGTATACTTGATGGCTCATGGACCAATAATAATAACATTAACACATATGAGCTGTCATCTTTCAACAATAAACAAAGACCAGAGGTTTCAAAAGGCACAGTCATGTGTTCAGATAATCATATCTCCGATGTTTAATTTGGCACAAAACTAAGAAATTTGTCAAATTTAAAAAAATTTAAGAGCCAATGTACGATCATTTTATATCGGAATCCATACATGATTTCCTACCCCCAAAAATATAAACTTTCTACATTTTTTTGCACTTTTAAGAAGAAACTTGTTTTGTGTACAAGAATAATACATGTATATAATTCATGATCCACACCACAAACGTCTTATATCCATATTTATAAGCAATCTCTTTTCCAACATAATAAAACTAGGTAATTTATTTTCCATACTTAAACTTTTTTGTTTATGAGAAAAATACCTTGAATGAAGTTTTGGGAGTCAAGCCATGACCATGTTATATTCCAATTTGCATTATAGCGGGGTCACACTGTATATAGTCTTAATTATGAAATTAGTTCGATCTGGTTCAGTATTTTGATTGGGTGGAAATAGGACAGACAATAAGTGCAGTGAACATAATGAATCAAAAAATATAGACTATCGCTTAGCTGAGAGAAATACTAATATTACTAATATGCAATATTTTTTAAAAATCCATACACAGCCTTTAAATAAGTGATTATACCAAAAAATGTCTTACTTTCTTTTTGTTTTATGGGAGTGGGTGAAGAAGAAAGGCAGGTACTGAAAAAGACATTAAGACAAATGCTGATGATGACTATCATTGAAAGCAGAGACCCATAGGAAAATTTCCTTTATCACGACAGCAAATAGTTCGAGGAAAAGTGTTATGGACAAAATCTCTAAACTAATAGTTCTTGAAAAATAGCTTGATGAAAAACTATAAGAACTGAAAAATTCACTCTAAAATAGTTTAGATTTTGTAAATAGCTTAGTGTAGTTGGAGTAGTTTGGTAACTGTACAATATTCTAATGCTCAGATGTAGGATTTTTAGTATTAATGGGAATGATGTCAATGATCATAATTTGGACAAGAAATACATTTGCAAGAAATGTTCCTCATATAAAGTATTAACTTGTGTTTGCATACATTTTGATTCATGTATCCTCTAAAATTAATGTAATACTGCACCTTGAAAAACATGATTTTAAACCTTGAAATGTTTGAAAGGACTATGCTACTAACCCTTGTGTTGGACACTTTGCACACCTGAAATATGCAACAGGCCATGCAAGTTCATAGCTTGGCCAAGTGTCTATAATGCTTATTTTGTTCTTGTCAAAATCTCTTGTTGGATCGAACTTTGCAGGAATATTCCTCAAGAATTCTCTAACAAAACAATGAAAATGGTTCCGTGATCAAGCAGTATGGCTATCATTGCAAACAGTTGGAAAATACATTTTAAGCTTCTCCAGAATTTTTATCAATGCTTTTTGGATGTTCTGTAAGAATTGTGTGTGGTGGCTTCATTTGAAGTGATTATGTGCCCCATATCAACTTTTTTTTTAGAAACTATTTCCCACTGTCTAAAATGGATGATCCAATTTGGATCAAACCTGTTTGGGAAAATATGATCATGTCTGGTGTCTATGTCCAATCATCATCATGTCTTTCATAGGAACTGTGTGGACAACCTATTGTAATCTTTTCCTGAACAGTCGAGCCAGTAGACTCTGTAAGAGCATTTTGTATGACATGTCCTTCAGCTTTGTTTCAAGGGTGGCACACAAGCAGTGGATCGGTCTCCATACTATCAAGGTGGTAAACCGGTTTTTAATATCTTTTCCAGAACCATTTGACAAATTTTTATTAGAATTAACCTGAATGTTCTTTTGATGAGGTGCACTAGAATTATATTTAAGGAGTTAAAAAGAGTTTATTTTCAGTGTTTTAAGTAATGATGTTGATGCTGATGGTTGTAATTTAAAAAATCAGTCTATCTAAATTTGTGTAAGTGGAGGATAAAATTGATCTTTTTATGATACAAACAAGAAAAATATTTTATGCATGATGTAGAAGTAAATCTTCAAAGTTTTGTACATTTGACAACAACCAGTAAACGTCTGTAATAAGCATAGGTGGATAGTGATCACTTTGGAGAGTGAAGGTACATCAGACGATGGCATGAATACACTTGTACAACACATGCATAGTACAGATTCACCAAATATAAGAATAAACTTTCATGCTGCGGATAATGGAAATATAAAGACTTCTAAAACTGAGAAACTTTGGTGTTTATGGTCATTATTATTTTCCATTAATTTAATCTTTAAAGTTTATTCCTTATCTTCATTTTTTTGTGTACTTGATATATTGGTAATCTGTTTTGAATTTCATTTCATACACTTGTCAAAATGTAGAATACTAATTGTATGTATTGAATATACACAATACCTAACAAACTCTTTGCTTTGCAAAAAAATGCTTTGCATTTTAAACAATATAGAGTGACCTTAGATGAATGTTGTCTTTAGAATTGTGACATGATATAAAAAAACTCATTGGAGTTTGGGGGGAGTATATATATATATATATATATATATTCCAGGGTGGTGATAGTGCAGCTCTAATGTGATACCTAAAATAGATTTTTAAAAAATTGTATTTATAGTAAAATTTGCTGAATAACCGTCAGAAATGATTATTTTATATTTTTACAATACAGATACAAAAAAAATAGTTCTAGGAAGGTGAGATGTCAATGAACATTCATTTTTAAGAAAAAATGTGTATTTGGACAAAAAACGTAAAGATTTAAGTCAATATGTTTCTTGTTACAAATTCTATTTAAAAAAACAACAAAAATTAATAATTAATTTCTCAGTATACCAGTTCTCCCAAACAATACTTTACAACAAATCTTATGGGTGTACATCTTGGCAGTGCACTACTTGAAGTTTGGTTGGTGACTTGTTGAAACAGTTTGAACAAGGTCATTTATATGTTCATTGGTTGAAACAGACCAATAGATACATTTAAATAATTTAAGTGTTGAATTCAAAAGTCACAAGAACATGTTCATGTTGATAATGGGGCCTAATCTCTGAGCACACTTTGTCCCCCACAAAACCTGCTTACAAAACTGTCTAGTCAGCAGCCACTTCATTTTACTTGTTTTAGTTCTTCATCCTTGAGGCTCCAGTAGCTCAAATTCTACAGTTTCTGAATCGACAGCAACCAGCTGTGTGATGGGATAGCCATTTTTCATGTCTGCAATAAAAGGATGTTCTTAAAAAAAACCCCAGCAAATGACTGCAAATCACTGAATCTGACATTAATTTCTTCTGCCATGTAATTTACATGCATAATCTTAGTTGCTATTTTGGCTCCATGTTAAGATTGCCAAATTTAGTGGTGATTTTGGATGCCAGGTCTTTTTGGATGAATCTTGCTTTGCTATGGAAGCTAAATATGTCTAAGAAACAATTTATTGGTTTCCTTGCAAAGATATATTTTATGGGTGTAAATGTAGAACATCATCTGTAAAAATGCCATATTTAATAACCACTGAGCATCCAGAAGTTAAGAGAATGTTCTATTTTCTTTAACAAATTGTTTGATTGGCTCCAACTGAAAAAAATGTTATCAAGACCCACCTTGATAAACAGAATCTTGATATGTTATCAAGGAACTCATTGATTTCTTCTATGAAGGTTTGAACTGCCAGTGGAACTAAAAAGGATGTGTAGTTAACAATTTTTTAGAACTACCTCCTGGACATGTTCATATTTCAAATGTTCAACTGCTAGGTGTTCCCTATGAATGATGCAACAGTAACAAAAGAGGGACAAAATCAGGATATGATGCATTGGCAGTAGCCCTTGCTTGCTACTTTTCTCACAATCAGTTGGTACAGAACCTTCCCTAAGTGCAATGATGAGCTTTTATTTCTATACATCCAACTGGTATCCTTTAATTCATGCACTGTTATCATATATAGCTAGCATTACTAAGTATGTAAAACCTTTGAATAACAACTGATCCAAATAAAGTAAAGTAGAAGGGAAGCAACTTGTGTGAATCCTAGTTTTGCAGTTGTAGAGTTCTCCCCTTTAACAACTATCAGATTTTAAAAGTTTGCTACATTTCATTAAAACAAGTTAGATAAATTAGCAAATGAACCTTCGGAATTACATTTAATATATAAGGATGCAATGTTTGTATATATATATATATATATATATATATATATATATATATATATATATATATATAAATGGCTTCGATTTTTACATCTCTATTTACAAAATAGGTAACTGAAAAACAAATATGCGCTGTGCTGTTAGTTAACTACAAGATCTACATGCTCAAATTAAATTATACATGTCCATATAATGTTTTTCTTTTTAATTCTCTTAAAAGTTTGGATCTTTTTTAGATTTAATAAGGCATTCTAAGCCATGGTAATATGGGGTCAATGATGTCAGGTTAATTTACTAATAATGCAGGCTAAAAAAATTTGAACTGCATTATTCATGTTTGAAAGACATGTTCATTAACAGGACCTTTGAGGAATAACATTTTAATTTAACAAAGCACTGTCAAGTTTGTGGACTACAAAAGCACATGTCCAGGCAGGATGTATGTGTGCATTTTTTTTATCAAGTACGTATGTGCAGCAATATAAGACAATATTATAATAAAATAAAAATGTGTGATATATTCAACAAAAATGTTTTACAAACTAAATCCTGTCATAGTAAAAATACAAAAGATGTGCTGGAACATTTGAAAGTTGAGTGAAGACCTTGTGTATATTTCCAATACCTTGAATAAATAACTGTCAACTGTTGAGCTTAATATGGAGATATTGAGAAAGGATTAGCACCGAATTTGTTGCATTAAATGCCCATTAAAAAAGTTTGGTTCACCTTGTGAACATAATCAATAACTTTAACTGCAGAAATAACTGATTGATTCAGAAAAGAATGGCACCTGGATTCTTTTGAATGAATCTGCTGTATACCCAATTCACATTGCTGAACAAAACCAACCCAAACCACTAATATGGCATTGCTGTATTAGAGCAGCTGAAAGTTTGGAGGTTATTGATATTGCTGGATGTAAATGCATCATTTTAGTGAATTTATATACATTGCTATTATTTTTGTATGTTTAGCTTTGGTGGAAAAAAAACAAACTGATGTTTTTTTCATTGGAAACTTTTACAGACTATTATGAGTAAAAATAACCAATGGCTTGAAAACAAAATCCTAAGAAATTTGGCAGTTATTTTGACTGATGCAACAATAAGAATTGAAAGCATACCATTTTGGGCATGGGTCTGGTTTAACCACTGATCCATCATGGCTATGATGGTTAATTATCTCAGTAATTTCCAAGTTAAGGCCCTAATTGGCTAATGACAGACCTAGAAATCCATGCTGACAGAATAAATTTAAAACCTTTATGGTGCCAGGTTTTATATATATATTTACACACACGAACCAGTAGCTAGTAAGGAAGTCGGTGCAGGGTTGTATGCGCATACTGATTGGGTCTAACTACAAACCTATGATGCCTATTGGACTTGTTTCTTTAATTGCATCATAATGGTGGGTGTATTTCAAATTGGAACACATTTCTAGTTTTGTTTACAAAACTAGCCAGCATTTTATTAAATGCTAAATGAAGCACTTTTTTCCAATTTATATTCTGGTGAAGTGAAGACCATGATGACATTTATACATCCTCAGAATTTTCTTTTACTTCATCTTGGTGGTAAAAACAGGAGAAAATCTGAACAACTTTGTCAACCTAAATATTTTATATTCTTGAAATTGTTTTCCATGAAGTAAATTGTAATTTTTAAAATTTTGATTTTCTTTTGACAGCTGCCAGCACCAGCATATAATTATTATTTGATGAATCACTAATAAATGGCCAATTTAAGTTTGCTCCCATGGATACTTGAATGTTTGCCACCTCAAGTTTTCATACCTGATGTTTAGGCTTCGTTCTAGTTTGGTAGAAGTTGGCCAGACTATGGGTCTGTTATGTTTTGTCATCCATTATCCATCCTTTCAACCAAGTTGTGACTTTCCTTAAAGTTGGCCAACTTTCCTTACCACATGGAGGATTGCTGAGTACTCACTGCTCATTCATTCTATGGTCTAGTTCAGGCCTGGGTAACTTCTCCCAGCAGATTGGCTAGATAAGTTATTTTTAAAGCCACACCCAATGTTGTAAATAAGCAGATAAAACCAGGCAATGGGTTGCACATGCATGGTCTAGTTAATTCTAAATGAAAATGGTACTATTTAGACAATAGATATGCCCACTATGGTGCCCATCTAGAAAATTTTTATATTGTAACTTCTCTTCAATAGATGGCCATATTAACATGGATTTTCACTATTTAAAAAAAATGAGCTGTAATTGGTGCTAAATAATTCTCACTATAGCAGCCATCTTGAAAATATTGTTACCATTAATCCTTAATGGAAAGTTGTATTGACATGTGGGAGTTCACAGGTAGATGTGTGATGTCTACTTGGTCCTTAGTAAAAATGTTGCCAATCTGATATCCATCGCAACTGCACTTGGAAGTTTCAAGGAAGAAATGTTCTTGTCTTTCGTTCCTGGAAATTCTTTTCTTTCATACTAGAGTGTTAGTACCTTCAAGGGAGTCCCTATTTTATCCCTTTTTTTTAAATTCATTTTTCATTATGGTAGTAATGAAAAATTTACATTTTTTTTACAAGTTTTTCAGTGTTTTCAAACTTGTTTTGGGATATGGGAAAATGGGATTACATTATGAACCAAACTAAAACACTGGGCTAAACTTTAAAAAGGTTAAGTAGGTCATGAGTGAATCTGTGATGTTGGAACAGTGATGTGTCGCTGTATACTGTTCTATTAATGCATGTTTCATTCTTTTCTATCCAATGAAATTTGTATTTGTTTAGAATGTATGTTTAATGTGAGTGGCGTAATTTTTTACATTTTATGGCATATTACATTGTAGAAAGTCTTCATTTTGTTGTCAAGTGCTGTATTTGACTGTTTGGCAATAATATAGACCATATTAAAAGTTGCATTTATTGAGATGGCTGCAATACAGGTAGATTTTTATAAAATCATGCTTTGATGTTTTATTGTACAAAATATTCTTCTGTGAAGCAATTCATTGTTCATTTTTATACATTATCCTATAACATTGTATGGTTCTGATGTAGATTGTTCCCTTGCTTTAAAAAACAATGTTGGGTCCATAACAAATCATTTGTTTAACAAAGCATTCCTTAAAACAGAATTCTGTTTATGTACAAGTGCTCTTGGGGACCCAGTATAGGAATTTGTAATAACAAGGTTAATTAACAACTAGGATTTACTGTTGTTTACTGCTGGCATTAAGCTAGCATTGGATAGTAAAAATAATGAAGTTACTGACAAAAAAATATTATTCAATTTGACGGCTTGAAGACATTGATAATAGATTTGTCATGTCGTGGACATGTAAGCACACTTGCTTGTAAAGCAGGTACATTTATTTCTAGCCATGCAACTTAATTAGCATCCTAAAATCTGTTTTCCCTACCCCTTATTTTGTTCCAAATCAAGTTTTAAAAAAATGGACCTGTCAGAAATCCATTTTGTATGTCACAATGCAACCGTGTTTAACTTTAGTTTGTTAAGCATTTACTGTTTCTGATTTAGATTTTCAGCCTATCAGATACTGTATTAGATTTTGTTATGTATTACAGTGTTCATCACAATAAGTAATTATTCAGCTATGGATATTATAATGAACTTTTGTATCAGAGGAAGGCAAAGAGGAATATGGTCGTAATCATGGTATATATTTTAAATGAAACTTGGTTACACACTACTATAAGTGGGCACAAGTTGTTGGTACTCTAATTAGCAACACAGTGAATTACCATTTCATAGAGCTTAGTCTTACTATAAATGATGTTAAGCTGCACATGAAAAAATATTGAGAATGTTACTGTTGTACATTTTTGTTAGAGATTTTCATTATGAGAAGAAACTTTACCATATATATTTGCATCCAACTATGACAGACACACATTATGTGATTGCCAGAACATTATATGATTGAGGTTCTTGGTCTTTGCCATTTGCAGTTGTACTGTACTTGTAAATGAGTAATATGGTATTTCACCCTTAAGATGTTCAGAGGCATAGCAGCTGATTAACTGTACACTTGTGTAATTGGATTGTATTGGTTAATTATTGTGTAGATGATACAGATAGGAATTCAAATGCAAAGTATATTATACAATTTTGCTTAATAGTTAGTCATTATTGATTGTGATAATGTTAAAGCATTTAATACAATATATGTAGTAACCTTGGAATGTTTTGGGAATATTTTTGTTATTTTTTTTCCCTCAGCTTGTTGTCACTTGCTTTTCCTTGAATAGGGCCATATCAAAGGAGCAGTGTGATCTACTTTGATTTCTGCACAATTATTACAGTGAAAGTTGGCATGCAGCTTGATATTGATTATTGATTGGTTTGATTCTCATCATTCTACATCATGTTGTAGAGTTATAGACCCAGATTGTTAGGCCAGACAAAAACACTCTTGCCTATTTTTGGATTTCATCCTAATTCTTTTTAAGCTTGATATTAATCGACCCATAGCTGAATGCAAATGTCATTGTTCTCTTTCATTCTATAATGGAGTTATGTCCCTGATTTTCAGCACCAGTCACTTCTGTTTTCACCCAGTAACTCCTGACGATCTCCTTGCCAACAAGGTTGATAGTGTATATGGTGTTTAACTTGTTTGTTCATTTGTTAATTTCATTAATATTTCATTACCACCTGTAGTATGGAAATTTGAGTTTTTATCTGATGATATCAATTTAGGTTAAATATACTTGGTCAGAAAAATTTACTGTATTATAACCATTATTCCTGTGATTATATTGAAACCTAAAGAAGTGCTGAAAAAAAATTAAAAAATTGATTATGATATATTGATAGGATATTAACTTGATATATGGATTTGTTTTAAAATTTGGATCAAAGATGTATATGGACAAATATGTTTTTATGAATGTAAAGTCCACAAAGTTGCAGTTTTTGCACCTGTGATAAAGGACCTGCAAGAAAGCCTTGTTTGAAAGGTGGCATTGGATTAAAATTAGGTAACTATGTGATTGTTGTTCTTAGAATATGTGCACCATTGTTTTTATTTAATGAAAGATTGTAATGAAGTGTCTATGCATGAAAAAATTAGTTTTAAGTTCTACTTAGTGATGGGATGGTCTGGCTGTTGTCCATATGTCAGCACAAGTTTTTTTTTTCGTTGCTATTTTTAATAGTATACTTGGAAGATTGTCATGAAACTTTACAGTCACCTTTGGCCGAGTTGGTCCTAAATAAAAATGGTGCTTTTCATACATAAATTTGGCTGCCACAGTGGTCATCTTGAAAATCTTGCTGCTGCCTTCCTATAATGAATGGTAATATCAACAATAGGTTTCCACTAAGATGTATTATGATGTCTACCTGGTTATAAATGAAAAAAGGCCCATCTGTCCGTTGAGCAAACCTTGCTCCTCCTGAACTTCCATGAGGATTGTTATGAAACTTCACACACACTACATAATGGTCTAGTTGGTCCTCAATGAAAATGGTGCCAATCTAAAATCCAACATGGCCACCATGGCAGCCATTTTGAAAATCTAATCACAACTCATTGGAAGGTCATATCAAGGTATGGTTTTTAGTAAAAGATTTCTTTTGATGACTAATTGCTCTAAATAAAAATTGTCAATCTGTGATGTGTCGAATTTTGAAAACTCTTAGATGCATTGGTTAAAGGAATTGTATCAAAGTCAACTTAAAGTAGAAAGGGCTAGAGATAGATAATTATTTTCATTTCATATCTGAACGTCAGAAGGGAATTCGTTTAAACAGACGTAACTTGACCGAGTCATATGCTATGGTACAAGAGAAAGACATAAAACCCTTTCCCAAAATCGACCGGGTAAAGGAGGAAGCTTGCCATAAGTGATTGTTCAAAGGAACGTTAATTACGGCATGATTGGTTGTTTAGTTGTCTTGTCAATCCAAAATTTCTACGGAACAGATTTAGGATACAGTCTATTCCTATTGGTTAATATGGATTTATGGGCGTAACTCTAAGAAATTAAAGGTTTTACTTTAGAAAAATTCTTTAGTCTTCAATCTTTCTTGGGTAAAGTTAGACCGGACTCCGGGAGGAGCGTGAAAGACGTTATCTCGTGATTTGGCAGTAAAGCGTGAGAGTTGTCTCGGCGAGTAGACAAACTCTACCTTCGAATTCGTAGAAAGTACGTTTTCGTTATTGAGTAAGGGGCCAGATAGTTCTCTCAGGAGACGGACTATACTTGAGGTTTGTGGAAACTTAAAGGAAACAGCTTTCGTGGATTCACCTGAGAAATTCCTGAACCAATCGCAGGACCAGAGCAAATTCTAAGCCGAAATCTAAGTCCAGAGACCATTGTTAGATCAGAGTTCGACGGACAAGAGTCGAAGACCAAACAGCTTGACAAAGATCGGCAGAGCAGGGACGAACGGAAGTCTTGATATCCGCATAAAATAAGTGATGAAGTCTCTCATCGTTGCACTCAAAGGTCACATCTCATTGGCAATGAAGATAGAACAAACCTGTAGCATCCTATCGGAGTCATTAAAACTTGAACGACATCCTGGTCAGAGCGAAGCTAAAGCCAATTACTTATCAAGACCACTCTTGTCAGTCTGGCCCATCTGACGATAAAAGTTGCAAAACTTGTGCACATATGAGAAACCAGGACATTTTCTAGCACAGTGACTAGAGAAAAACTAAACATACATGGTCCAAAAAATGTGCAAAACAGTTGCTTAATAACCCTCAATCACTACTATAATAAATGAAATATTTGCGATATAATTTGCGCTTAAATGTACATAAAATGATATGTACTTCACTGGAGACATCCTGATCTCATATTTCTATAACTGGCTTGATTGTTTCTGGTACAGAGATCTGTGTTTCCTACATTAAACATTTGATATATACTAATGAGTTGTCCAGAAGTTGATTTGAAAACATAAATTAATTCAACATATCTGATCAGACTCAGTTTCAACCTCGCCCTCAAAATATAAATGTTATATAAATGTTAACTTCGAAATTATCACTGTTGTGTATGGTCATAATCGTATAGTGATGAGATCACAAACGACCCAAGCCTTTTTTTAAAAAAATAGACCTTGGCGTTAATTCCATATTTGCGGGACTTGTAATTCCTCTCGAACAAATTATATACTAAGTGGAAGCAGCGACTTTGTCCCTGCCAGTATTGGCAAGATTGTACAATGTTATCTGGCCTAGAATTAAACATCGCCAGTTAGAATCCGAGATTATAAGCAACATCTACAGACCATACCTGGTCAGTTGCACGACGTTGCGCTTCTAATTCACAAGGAGAACATAAACACCAAACTAGATCAACTAAATCAAACGATAAAGTTTTGTGGATTATTATTTAATGAGTTATGATTCTGCGCTGAATTGTTGCAGATGGTGTTAAGCATGCCACACGTGTAACTTCATTGTTTAGAACGGAGTGAAACCACTATACTCGAGATTGAGCGTGAATTATTGTGCATTTTGAAGTCTACATAATCTTTACGTGATTGTATAGTTAAATCATTCAATGATAGCCTGATCATGATGAACACCAGTGCCGGATTTTAGACAAATGAGGCCCTGTGCTAGTTAAGTTTTGAAGCCCCTTGCTTGGGCCCTGAAGGAGGTAGCTCAATTGTTTTTGCCAAGAGGACCCCCCTCCCCATATGCACAATGGTAAATCTGGCACTTATGAATACTGTCGTGTCCATGGCGAATTTGTACTTAATGTTGTTTATCAACGATGATACTGCTCCGAAAAAAATTGCCATTTGTAAAAGATTTGGCCATGTTAGCAATACATGTGTTTAGATACGTTTAAACATGTATGCGATGCTTGTTGAATTTTCTGATGTCATAGGTTCGGCTTCTTTATATTGACGTGTGAAATCTATAAGGATTAATTTTTTTTTTGTATGTTTATTGGTTACAAGCAATGAGTACCTTATCGTGTGGTAAACTAAAAAATATCAGGCTGATGAACTTCCTTGCTAATTTTCCATTGGTTTGGTGAGATTATGGCTTTATTTAACGTCATTTTCCAGCACATGACAGGCTATACGTGGCTGCCACTATATTTGATGGATAAAGAACTTGGGAAGAATCTCTAGTAGAGACACAAGGGAAGCTACCGGCAAGCTATCACATCCCCATGTTCGCTGACCCTGGAACACACGCGGTCAGAGGTGTGAGATGTCAGTGATTTGTAAAGGCGAGTGCGTAAAACCACTCAACCGCTCAGGATCCCTAATTTTACAAAGGTCGCAACAGCTTGACAGTAACCATGTAGACTGTAATAAACTGTGGCAAGCTTATAATCCATCACGGATGGTATTTTAGTGGTACCTTCGAGTGCAACTTAAGATTCCAAGGTATCGCTGACAAATTTATCAGCGCGTTCACTCCTTGCCGGTGTCGTAATCTTGATTAATCAGGAGTAAGGTTTACATCAGCGACGTACCTATCACAGGTAGTTTTAGATGTTTTATATGCACTTGATCGACACAGTCTACGTGTTTTTCACTACATCGTTGCATGTTGGTAGAATCTAATCATGTTTCAGGTCAGCATGAATTATATCCTGGTGTATTTTTCACCTGGATACTTAGCATCTGTCAATCTTGGAAGTTTTCAGAAAGCGGATGCAGGATCACCGCCACGATATATTAACACATCAAAATTATGATTATGATTCTTATTATTATTATTATTATTATTAGTAGTAGTAGTAGTAGTAGTAGTAGTAGTAGTTAGTAGCAGTAGTAGCATCAGCAGCATTAGTAATAGTAGTAGTCCACGGTGGACTTGATTCTAGCATGCTGCGGTGCCGGTTTTTTTCCCAGTAGATACATATTTATAATCCCAGAGCGTGTTTATATCCATTTGATGGCAAATCTTCTATTGGTTAGCATGCCTGGCGTTTCCTCGTTGGTTTTTGGTCGTCTACGGCATGACACACAATATGAAGTCATGCTAATCATAGTGACGTCAGATCGACGACAACTTCAACGTGTTAACATGTCTAGTAAAAAACAATCTAAAATAGCCCTAATGTTTCTTTCTGCACGTGTGTCAACGTTATAACGTTGAACATTAGTAATTGTATGTGGCTGCTGGGGAAAATATATGAATTAACATGGTACATAGGTTTACATTAGATGGCACTTGGGAATCTAGAATAAATCGTGTCAAATTGGTTCTTATGTTTAAAATGGTAACAATGATATAAGTGGTTGACTTGTACTGGAGATGCATAGTAACATTGTTAGAATTTACCTCAATATGCGCCACTCTATGTATGAACGTGAAATTATATATCAAGTTTTTCCATAGGTTTAACATTGGGATGGTATTATGGGGTAAAAAAATGCATAGGGTCAGAAATAGTATCCAAACACACCCATATTATCCAATGCAAATGGTACGAGTGAACGGCATCACCCATCATAAAACCGACGATAAATTGAAAATCGCATGCTTACAATACTCATTGTTGACGCAAGGAAAAAAAATTCTCAAGACTTACTCACTGACCTAAAGAATTATTGGTGAAAGCAGGAAAATATGTCAATTCAAACAGATAAATACCATTTTAGGTCACTGATTAATTAATTAATCACTGACCTATTAATTACCTCACGCTTCTAACAGCAGAAAGAGTAGTCGAAAACCCTTCAAACGTCACAAACTCACTGAGAAAAATAATAAGAAAAGAAGAACAGCAAACACTCATTACACTGGATGTTTTTGATTACTAACTGAAGAGGAAAGTAACAAATGGGATGCACCGAAATTATTGCGAATGTTCCCGGTCAGAACTCTTATCTATTTGCCGTGCCACCGAAGATGATGACGATGCAAGAGATCCACTGAGTAGAATTTCATCATGTGTCGTCTTTGACTACTTCAGCCCCTTTTTGAAATCATGGTACAATAAAAAAAAAATACATAGATCTTAACAACAGTCACTTGTACTTGAAATGCAAAGTACTCAAAGCGTACCATCCATCTGCCAGGTTTTTTTTTTTTTTGGTACTACGATTCTATAGGTGGGTATGCTTTGTGGGGTTTTGATTTCACTCGTGACTAAGGCATGGACAAAAAAAAAAAAATTCTGCCCTACAAAATCGGGCCAACTTCGTTTTGTAACTTTAGAATTTTTAGCAGCTCTGACTAACACATCATCTTATATGCAGAATTTATCACTGCTCAGTAAAGCTAAAGTTTGAGAGAATTGATCCGAGACTATTCGAAAACGAAATGAAACCTATGGGAACAGTGATTAGATTTTTTTATTCAGACAAAGAAGACAAAAGTGATATCAAAATAGCCTGAACAAGAAGAATATTTAATCTCATGTTTTGCTACTGACTAGGCTGCGATAAAAATCACAAACCTGACCAGTGAACATTGTTATGGACGTCAAATCGATTATCCTAGTCAGAAATAATACGAAATATTTTGGATGATGAGTGCAGAAGATTATTGGAGATAATCTGGAATAGGCATGGACTCTAATCTCATAAGAAACGTTTTGATAAGTTGATGTAGAGACTTGATTTAGCAATCCTGACTTCCACTCTACTTTTAAGGAGTCGAATCGCGTGGAAGCTCTCTTGCAACAGAGTAGGGAGACTATTTGTTCCTCAACTTACTTGACAGAACTTTTCAAGGAAAACGTAAGCAAGAATTAATGAATTAGCATCACCTGTAAGAAAGAAGCAAACAAAAAAAAAAAAGATAAAATAAATTAATGGGAACTTCATTACCTTCTGAATCATAGTTTTACAACGAGACCTGGAATCCTGTGGTGTGTGCTAAAGATGACCTAAAGATATTAAAGCCTATGTCATCAATACGAAAAAAAGTCTCATCGACCAGGAACCCGTTGCATTGGTAGCTGTCTACTTTCCCAACGATCACAGTGTGGACAAGTTTAAATTTTATCGATTACATCTTCTGGAAGACGATATCGTTGAATTATTTTTAGAAGAAATAATGTATCTACTCAATTCAAAAAGATGACATTACAACGATCAGATTATATGGTGTGTGGACAATAATATGTATTTAATTCATCAACCCAGTCTTGGAATTCCTTAAGAACATTTAGTGAGTTATTTTGGAAGTGATTACTCCAGAAACGATGATGAAGTATAAATATCATTTGGTGAACATTATGGCTATGTCTTTTTTTTTTTTTGAGCTCAGAAACGTAAAGTTTTAATTCACAAAATTGTTAACTTTGTAAATACGTTCATGTTAAATGTTTTTGTAAGAAACGTGCCCCAACTGTCCTCTTCATGGATGATGTTCCAGTTAGCATCTTATTCAACAGTGTTGATTTTGAAAACAATGGTTTTGTCTTTTGTTTTTTTTATACATACAGATTCATTTTTAAGCATGCTCTTTCACCTTTTTTCTATCAATCTTTGTATAAAAAATCTTTCACATGCACATACATTCCCCCTTCTTTTACATCTGACCCTTTTTGTTGGATAGTATGTACAGGGTTTTCTAGACAGAACTCAAGGCATATGGGATTCCATGTATGTGGTGTTAAACAGTACTAAAAAACGGGTGTTGGATAGTAATCGAAAAAGTTTGTGATAGTAGATATGTGTGCTGATTGTAATAAAAAAGTTGTAGGGTTTAACGCCATTTTTCAGCACAATATAGGCTATACATGGCAGCCAGTATAAATGGTGGAGGAAAAACCCTGGAAAACCCAGGGAATAACCACCAACCAACGAGAAGCTACTGTCAGGCTTTCTCACTTATCCACGTTAGCCGAGTCTGGACTCGAACTCACGCAGACAGAGGTGAGATGGCAGTGATCCGTAACGGTCAGCGCTTTAGACCACTCAGCCACTCGGGGCCCCCGTAACAAAAAATACAGGTATTTGATAGTGTATCATAAAGTGTATATAGTGTAATTTCATCCTCCTCCTTTTATATCCTATCCACACCCTTTGTGATAGAATGTTTTTATGTATGTAAGTATAGTTAGAGTGTAGGTGGAGTGTGTGTGTTAGATCATAATACAAATGTTGTAATAGGCCATTTCATGGAGACTTCGGCGAACTTCGTAATTTGCTCAGAATTTTGATCACGTGGCGGGTGGTCAACTGACCGCAATATCCAATCGATAGCTGGTAGGCAAATAGTCTGGTCCCCTGCTTAGTATGCTCCCTAGTATAGTATAGCGGAGTTCATCTCAGAGTGAATTCTAAGCAGGGGACTAGACTAGTGGTCAAAACAAGGCGGACGCATCAGCATAGAATGGAGACTTCGGCAAACTTCGTAATTTGCTCGGAATTTTTTATCACATGCCTGGCGGTCAGATGACTGCAATATCCAATCGATAGTTGGTAGTCAAAACATGACAGACGCCTCAGCATCAGCATCAATTGTTCCAACTACTTCAGATTCGTTTATCGAGTTGAGAAATGCATATTCAACGGCTATGAAGCCACAGATATTGACTAAATTTAATATTGGAACCATCCTGTCTTATTTTCTGGATACCAGGGCGGATTTTAAAGCCATACGAGAGAGTAGCTATGAGCTTTTTACATCTGGACATGTGCATGTTTGTATGGAAACGGTGTCGATGCTAAAATTTTAATCCTGACAATATAAGAGCAAGTTGTTCAAACTATTTATTTGTATCCGAAACGTCACTAAAATGAGATGTGTTTAATATGAGTTTATTACATTTGTTTGTGAAAGTCTGTGGATTATTTACATTTAAACATAAATCATTAAATAAGATCCACTTGCTCACAGGGGCTTGTATCGTTTTAATGTAGCGTCATTTTGTGGTGTACATATGCCTACCAGCGTTTGATTGGTTGGAGTATAAAGGGACTCGGAGGTTTTCGGATAATTACGGAGCAACTCGGTTAAATCCGGTATGAAGTGGGCTATGAATAGTAAGTAAGGCGTGTGCAGGATGTGGTGTGTTGGATTGCAATGAAAGAGAGGTTGTATGGTGTGATTTAGATTGTATCTAAAAGTTTAACAATACTCTTCCAGTTTGTCTCCATAACTACTGACCATTTGTCCCATACATTTTTTATCCCATAATACCATTCCAATGTTAAACCTATGGACAATTTTAACATAGTATTTGCTGTACGACCCTGTAAAAGTTGCAATATCATAATACCATTTCTGTGAATATTTTGGAGTTATTGTTGAAAATCTTGTGTTGAATGACATAATGCATGATTGTTTCAAAAATTTTGAATGAATATTTTTACATGGATAACAAAAATACAGAACATCACTTAAGTACACACATGTCCCCAAATGACCAGTGATAACGGAAATACCTTAATGGTATATAATGATGTGGATGTGTGTGTATGGTGGTGGGTTGTGGGGTTGATTTGTTTGATGGATTGTACCTTATTACAAGGTGTCCTCTTTTTTTTGGTTATTGTTATTAGAGGTTGATTGCATAGGTGTTATTGCATGGATCAAGTAAATATTAATATAGAGTGTGAAACTAGGTGGAATAAATAGAGATCTGAGCAGATATATAAACAGAATGACACGAGCCCTCGTACATGAAAAAAAAAAGAAAAGAATTTAATCAATTGCATAACAGCTGTAAAAATACATACATTAGGAAGGTACACATTTTTTTTATAAATGAATCATTCACTGAATTTCAAAACACAAATATAGTTGTATAGATAGTCAAGTTATTTTAACTGATAGAAAAAGTTTATCATAAAATCGATATCATTGCCTTGTACAACTTCACAACCTGCTCATTTCCTGTTCATTCCAACTTCACTGTGGCTGTTCATCTTGGTCCTTTTTGCTTTTCTTTTCTCTTATCCAATCTCTCTATTGTATTGCCTCCTTTGGCCCTCAAACTATATGTCGGTTGGTGGATACGTAAGTACGTAGATACTTGGATAGGTAGGTACATGGATACATCAGTGGAGTTATTTCCCTCTTTAAATTAAGGAGAAAAGCAACTGAAATCTCCTGTCAGATATCCTACTGGGAATAGATAATTACTCCCCTCTCAATATGTCAGATATCATCCTATCAGAATTCAAACAGATACCAAAGGCTATCTGGTCAAGCAAAACATGGCAGACCATAAATAAACCTAGTTTCATGAGATTAATGTACTTACTATGGTTTTTCAAGACTGACTGGCATTAACATTACATGAGACATAACAGTTCCATTCTCATCTCAATTACACTAATGAATGTAATTCAATACATGGCTTAACTAAATTATTTCAATACATGCATTCAAGTCCTTAGCATACGTGAAATATCACTAATAGCTTCACAATGTTACTTCCAATCTGATTGTTAAATAAACAAAGACTTAATTAAGAATCACTTACTTTTTACCACACAGGCATTAAAAATCCTTGCAGTATATTAATTTAACACATCTGCTCCTATAAATCTTACTAATTATTCACCTGCCCAAATTATGTGCTCTTTATAGATAAACAGAAATTTGTACCCTTATAGTAAGGGTTAGCAAAACTTAACCTAATGCCACAGCAGCATGTGTTGATTTGATGAATACTCAAGGTCATTATCAAGCAGAATTAGATACCACTCATGGTTGATTCACTAGCAAATTGAGAAACCAACAACAAAATAAAACGTGCCATTTTTGCTCGTTAAAAACTGTAAATATATCATGAATATATCACAGCACACAATTGAGTCAAAGATATGTTTGATGCCAGATAACTGCACACGAAGCCACTCTGAATAAGAGAGTCTGATACTTATATCAATTAAAATTATCTTGGCAAATGAAAATCACAAGAGAGAAAAGGAAACAGGCTGGGGTAATTCACCTAATTCACTAGTAAATCAAGTGAATAGCAATTATTAACTCATACCTAGGAATTTTAACACAGCTGTGTTTGACTACAGATGATCTTGCATCATGGTATGATGAAGTAATCAAGGAAGCAACATGATGATATATACACTGTTTAACAAAAATAATAATTGTATACTTACTTGACCATCATGGATGAAAAGTATATTGTGTGAAATGAATTCAGAAGTGAGCACATTCATTATAAATAAAACATCAAGTACTATCAAAATGATATCCATAAGTTCAACCAGACCTGAATTTATTGGGGTTTTCCCCCTAAAATAATAGAACAGCCATATTAGAAATTGCACTTGCATTTTTATGTGCTTTACTATTGTTAGCCAAAAATATAAGTCATAACCATTTGGAGGCCTACATGGAACTAACTCATTCAAGTTTGAAAATAAGACAATCACCTGTTGATGGCACTTCTGATTAGCAGGTAATTTCACTGTCAAGAAGTGCATATGAAAAATATCAACGATGAAATCTTATCCAGCAAAAAAGATGTTGAACCACAGGAAGAAATTACAAAATCCTTATATGCATTCACGAACCTATGTTAAGTTTTCATCACTGATAGACATACATCAGATTCCTCTGTAGACCTCTTTGTCAAGTAATGGGATTGTGTTAAGTTGGCCTGCATATATAACTCAAATTCCAGTACAAGATTGTATTTTAAATCAATGTTATGGATTTTCACAAAATCCCCTGAAAGATCTCCTTGCCCAGAATATGTTAGCACAACAGGTGCATCCAGCTTGCAGTGGTTACAAATAACATGTGCAAGAACAACATTAAATATTTAAACCATTATCAAGTTAAATAAAATTCAACACAGCAAAATTTAAAGACATAGCTGATACCACGTTTGACATGGATAAAGAGATGATACATGATCATAACTTACAAGATTTCCAATTTTATTCATAAGAAGCATGTGATTGTTATGACCGTCATCAAATATAATTATTTGTTCATGGTACAGTGTTGTTTTCTTCCCTTAGGAGCTTTTAATGGTACAGTGTACAGTAATGAAGATAAAGTTGGTTTTGTTAATAACAGTGTTATGGCACATAGTGATAGTGCTGGATACACTGCTGAAAGTAAAGCTATCAAAGTATATCTTGACAACATTGAAGTTGCAATGATGATTAAGACGATATTGGAATCGACTAGATATAGTGATCATGCTTAGTGTTGGAATGACTTAATCTGATAAATTAACTCCCCAAATCTGTAGTGATACTGATGAATGATATGTGGATCTGATGTCACCTGCTCATTAAAATGTGCAATTTTACTGTATGCCAATCTTTCCAGATCACATCTGCATAAAGGTTAGGCACTTTACAGTATTTGATAACAGCCATATCTAAGGTGAAATTCAAAATGACTACAGGAAAGTGGATTGTGCTATTGCACTTGGATTTACAATTCACCAAACACATGATTTGATCTGAAAATTATCTGTATATATCTCCGAAAGAACCCTTGGACCAATAGTAGCTAAACAGCCTATAAACCTATGTGCACAGATTCGTTCAGATTTTAATGGCTAGGTGATACCAGTCCTTAAAATGCTAGTCAGTAAATCATTACAGGTGTGTGGCTGATTTATCAGCCTAGGAACATTTATGATGTTCCAAAGGCTGCCATGAACAAGTTTTATTATGTTCACATTAATCACTGATGACCTAAAACCAACAAAACAATCCACCGAAAATGATTTTGTAGACAAGTAACTATACTTGTCAACACCAATCACAGTTTTAACTTTAGATTTGCTATGCACCAAGGACAAACACAATAAATCAAGGTGGTAGAGTTTATTTTGACTTGAAGAGGATAGCTCCATTGCGTGAAGTTATTGATTATATCATGGAAAAAATTAAAACCACTATTTTATCTGACATTACCAACCCAGACTGCATATAATGGGAGGGAAGTGCACTACACATGATTACAAACTGACTGATCCTACCAAGGGATTAATTGAAGAAACTCTCTGTCAATAACATTTAAGGCCTCTAGATATTTTATGGAAGATCACTTGGGATTCATACAGGTGTTTACAATGTCATAAACATGTCAAATGTGCAACCAAGAAAGAAATGTCGGAGTGAGTTATATAATCATCAACACTGACCCCAGGGGTGGGAGGGGGTAGTCGTTGTTTTGAAATAGAGTCAGATAGTTGAAGTCATCCAGCTAAAACCTTGATATATTTTGTTAAATCTTGAACTGAAACTGTAGGTAGATATGTAAGGACTAATAAAGGGGCAATCATATATTCTTTTATTTCCATGTTGTATATTAAAGACTACAAAGAATGATAAATGATCTATTAAAGTGAACTAATGACAAAATGAATGGTGACCCTAGCATGAAAGACAACTCCATCACCAGATTAAAATATCCAGTTAAACCCTGAAATACTGGAAAAAATATGTCAACGACATTGAGAGTAAATAATTTTTTTTAAAAAGTTGGTGATTTAGCCTCAATTAGGCAATCAAACATGAAAATCTTTTTCCTCCTCCTGGTCAGATAGTCATAATGACAAGCTGTTTCCAGTAAAAGTCTTCATATGATATCTAGTGAGTCCTATATATAAATGGTGCTGATCTGACATACAGTATGGTAACCATGGTAGCCAAGCTGAAAATCTTGCTATTGCTACTGTTCCTAAATAGAAAGTTATATCAATTTGGTTACACCTGAAGACTTGTATCTAGTCCAAAATGAAAATGATGCTGATCAAATATCCAGTATGGCCACCAAGAAGCCATCTTATCACTATATCATCTAGGGCTTTTCATCAAAATCTTATGACATCTAGTTACTTCCGAATGAAACTGATATGGATATTACATCCTGAAAATCTTTTTAATGCTGAAGAATATCAGAAATGGTTTCAGCATTCAGTAGTTAAAATGAATAACAGTCTCATCTTGGATTACTATACATTTTTTTCAGCTAGTAAAGCTTCAGACTCTTTGAGTGAATCTTGATATTGTTTTATGTCTTTTTGCTCTGTCACATTGTCAAGATCATTTTAGTCTGAATTTATTTTCTGCAAGATAATCAGTGTTTACCATGGCTACTGGACATTTAGACTCAAAGTCTGATCAAAGTAAGGTAAGTTTATATTGATTACACTCTGGTTCTGTTTGTTATAATACCAAAGTTTAGCACAACTAGAAACCAGACTGAAAGCTGTATACAGTTCTACCTATATAACTAACATGATTTTGTCCTTGTCTGTTACAATATTAAAATTGCATAATCTTGTATGATTGTTTCAGATTCTTATGGAAAAAATAAGGCAGGTGCTTTAAACAATTAGGGGGAAAACAAATGTAATGACAATATTCCTTATATGTTGCAAAAGCTGAACAATGGACAATTCAGAGGGTCACAAAGACAGTGTCTTTGTTTTGTATTGATTCTAAGAGATCACAGATTATACAAAGTCTCACAAAAATTTGTTCATTTTCTCTGTCTACAGTCTTGATTACTGCAGCATGCCACTAGACATTAATGCCATTACGGCGCAAAAACTCAGCCTTCACACGTGCAATTCGGACATGTTTTCTGTCATGGTGATCAACAAACATATTCAGTCTATGGCCATATTCAGATGAAGACAAGGATGGCACCTGCTTTTGTTTCTCCTGAAAATTAAAATTAATCTCAAGTAATCATCTGAAAAGAGTGCTAATTTCAAACTGAAATTAAAAAAATTAGTCAAATTGTTTGGAGCCATGATATACAAAAGATTGAAATTGTTTGCAGAATTTCACAAATTTCTTTTGAAATAAGCACAAATTTAAGATTCTATTTATCATTTAATAGTGTCAATTCATTAATTTTTGTAGGTGTCAGTTGATAAATTTGTAATGTTTTCATTAGTGTGTACATTTGTGGTTTGATAAAAGAGTAGTTTCCATTGAAAAATCATGTTTTTTATTTTTAAAATCGTAGTTTTGTAGCACCACAAAAAATCCATGAAAATTGGTAGCTAAAAATAAGAGAATTTAAATTAACTAATGTTAATATTTTAACTTAACTATACTGCACACACTTACACAGTGAATTGAAATGTTTTTCAGTTATTCTTCAGTGAATTTCTGGACTAAGCTGCTTTTTTTTAAAAAAAATTGTGGCTCATAATTTGCGTAATTTGTATTCTACCTCGTCATTGACTTTCAGTCCTTTAGACTTGGCATGCTCCCTGTCATCTCTGTGAAGCTTGTTGTTGTAATCCAATTCCTTTCTAAACAGTCTGTCATATGTGCTGGAGGGCTTCCTAATCTGCAGATTTAAAGAAAAAAGTGTGTATATTCTTTTTCTAAAATTTGACATTTTAAATTACAAAGGCTGTCACCAGAGCTTTCTTTTATTTTTTGTTAACTCAACTGGTCACAGTCCATACGGTTTATCGTTTATCGGATGACTTGTTGACTATCAAATGTCTGCTAGCACACATTTTTTAAAATCACTATACCTATTAAACTAATTGGAAGATTGCCATGAAAATCTATATATACATTCATCCCAAGATCTACTTGTTTCTAAACAATAATGCTGCTGCTCCAACAACACACATCACCACCACAGTCATCATTAAAATTGGTTTTCATCAGAGGACTTCTGGTAAAAACAAAAAAATGCCAACTGACTTCCAATATTAGACCGCCACTGTGGTCACCTTGAAAATATTGTTTTTGCTACTCTTCTTGGATGAATGGTCAAATCAACATGGGTTTCATCAAATGACTTCTTATGATTGACATGGTCCTAATGAAAATGATCCCAACCTGACATCCAATATGGCCACCAAAGAGCCATCTTGAAAATCTTGTTTTCACTAGTCATTATAAATATAAGTCATATCAACATTGGCATTTATAAAAATTTCTTAGAATACATAGATCATCTTCACTGATAAATAGAGTTGCTCTGACCTCTAATACAACAACCTTTGGCAGCCTTTTGGAAAATCATATTATCACTACTACAACTTGATGTATGGTCATACTAACGTGATATTCAGCAAAATATTTCTTATGATGTCTGGTGAGTCCTAAATCAAATTGGTGACATACAATATGGCCACCAAGGTGGTTACCAAATCTTGAAAATCTTGTTATCACTTCTATTCCTGAATGGATGGCCATATCAAGACTTCTTGTCATGCTGTGTATTTAATAATGCTACAACATGCAATCCACTGTCATGCTGTGTATTTAATAATGCTAGAAAATGCAGTCCACTGTCATGCTGTGTATTAAATAATGCTACAAAATGCAGTCCACTGTCATGCTGTGTATTTAATAATGCTACAAAATGCAGTCCACTGTCATGCTGTGTATTTAATAATGCTACAAAATTCAGTCCACTGTCATGCTGTGTATTTAATAATGCTACAAAATGCAGTCCACTGTCATGCTGTGTATTAAATATTGCTACAAAATGCAGTCCACAGTCATGCTGTGTATTTAATAATGCTACAACATGCAATCCACTGTCATGCTGTGTATTTAATAATGCTACAAAATGCAGTCCACTGTCATGCTGTGTATTAAATAATGCTACAAAATGCAGTCCACAGTCATGCTGTGTATTTAATAATGCTACAAAATGCAGTCCACTGTCATGCTGTGTATTTAATAATGCTACAAAATGCAGTCCACTGTCATGCTGTGTATTTAATAATGCTACAAAATGCAGTCCACTATCATGCTGTATACTTGATAATGCTAAAATTAAAATTCAGACCACTGTCATACTGTATATTTAATAATACTATAAAATGCATACTATTGCCTTAATAATGCTAAAATTAAAATTTAGACCACTGTCATACTGTATAGTTAATAATACTATAAAATGTAGACCACTGTCATACTGTATATTTAATAATGCTATAAAATGCAGTCCATTGTCATTCTGTATATTGAATAATGCCATAAAATGCATGCCACTGTCTTGCAGAATTTGTAATGTGCTATAAAATGCAGACCATTGTCATACTGTATATTTAATGATGCCATAAAATGCATACCATTGTCTTGCTGTATTTGTAATATGCTATAAAATGCAGTCCATTGTCATGCAGTATATTTAAAATTGCTTTAAAATGCTGACCATGGTCATGCTGTATATTTAATAATGCTATAAAAAGCATACCATTGTCATGATCTATTTTTAATACTGCTTTAAAATGTAGATCATTATCATAATGCTATAAAATGCTGACCAATGTCACAATGCTATAAAATGCTGACCAATGTCACAATGCTATAAAATGCAGACCAATGTCACAATGCTATAAAATGCTGACCAATGTCACAATGCTATAAAATGCAGACCAATGTCACAATGCTATAAAATGCAGACCAATGTCACAATGCTATAAAATGCAGACCAATGTCACAATGCTATAAAATGCAGACCAATGTCACAATGCTTTAAAATGTAGACCAATGTCACAATGCTATAAAATGCAGACCAATGTCACAATGCTATAAAATGCAGACCAATGTCACAATGCTATAAAATGCAGACCAATGTCACAATGCTTTAAAATGTAGATCATTATCACAATGCTATAAAATGCAGACCAATGTCACAATGCTATAAAATGCTGACCAATGTCACAATGCTATAAAATGCAGACCAATGTCACAATGCTATAAAATGCAGACCAATGTCACAATGCTTTAAAATGTAGATCATTATCACAATGCTATAAAATGCAGACCAATGTCACAATGCTATAAAATGCTGACCAATGTCACAATGCTATAAAATGCAGACCAATGTCACAATGCTATAAAATGCAGACCAATGTCACAATGCTATAAAATGCTGACCAATGTCACAATGATATAAAATGCTGACTAATGTCACAATGCTATAAAATGCTGACCAATGTCACAATGCTATAAAATGCTGACCAATGTCACAATGCTACAAAATGCAGACCAATGTCACAATGCTACAAAATGCAGACCAATGTCACAATGCTACAAAATGCTGACCAATGTCACAATGCTATAAAATGCTGACCAATGTCACAATGCTATAAAATGCAGACCAATGTCACAATGCTATAAAATGCAGACCAATGTCACAATGCTATAAAATGCAGACCAATGTCACAATGCTATAAAATGCAGACCAATGTCACAATGCTATAAAATGCAGACCAATGTCACAATGCTATAAAATGCAGACCAATGTCACAATGCTATAAAATGCAGACCAATGTCACAATGCTATAAAATGCTGACCAATGTCACAATGCTATAAAATGCTGACCAATGTCACAATGCTATAAAATGCAGACCAATGTCACAATGCTATAAAATGCAGACCAATGTCACAATGCTATAAAATGCAGACCAATGTCACAATGCTATAAAATGCAGACCAATGTCACAATGCTATAAAATGCAGACCAATGTCACAATGCTATAAAATGCAGACCAATGTCACAATGCTATAAAATGCAGACCAATGTCACAATGCTATAAAATGCTGACCAATGCCACAATGCTATAAAATGCAGACCAATGTCACAATGCTATAAAATGCAGACCAATGTCACAATGCTATAAAATGCTGACCAATGTCACAATGCTATAAAATGCAGACCAATGTCACAATGCTATAAAATGCAGACCAATGTCACAATGCTATAAAATGCAGACCAATGTCACAATGCTATAAAATGCAGACCAATGTCACAATGCTATAAAATGCAGACCAATGTCACAATGCTATAAAATGCTGACCAATGTCACAATGCTATAAAATGCAGACCAATGTCACAATGCTATAAAATGCAGACCAATGTCACAATGCTATAAAATGCAGACCAATGTCACAATGCTATAAAATGCAGACCAATGTCACAATGCTATAAAATGCAGACCAATATCACAATGCTATAAAATGCAGACCAATGTCACAATGCTATAAAATGCAGACCAATGTCACAATGCTATAAAATGCAGACCAATGTCACAATGCTATAAAATGCAGACCAATGTCACAATGCTATAAAATGCTGACCAATGTCACAATGCTATAAAATGCAGACCAATGTCACAATGCTATAAAATGCAGACCAATGTCACAATGCTATAAAATGCTGACCAATGTCACAATGCTATAAAATGCAGACCAATGTCACAATGCTATAAAATGCTGACCAATGTCACAATGCTATAAAATGCAGACCAATGTCACAATGATATAAAATGCAGACCATTGTCAGACTGTATTTTTTATAATGATTTAAAATGTAGACATTGGTCATGCTGTATATTTAATAATGCTATAAAATGCAGACCAGTGTCAAGCTGTATTATTAAAAATGCTATAAAATGCAAACCCTTGCCAGTGTGTGTATTTTAAAATACTAATATTAAAATGTAAATGGGTTTGTCTAATGAACCTTATTATGTTTATCTGCAAGCTGTCACTTAATCTCATGGATGTCAAAAAGTGGCCTTAATTGAAGCATTTTGCTCCTAAGAATTTGTTAAGTATGCTATCTGTATAAAATAAAGATATTGGTACAGTATTAGTCAACAAAACCTGCAATGCACACAATTAATCCTTACAACCATTCCTACATTGACTGAATCACTACAATCAAACCAACTGAAACCATGGGTGAAATTCAAAACTCAACATGGACAATCAATAATTAAATGTTAAGTTTTAGACAATAACAATATTTGATGAATTGAACTGCATATAATAGTATTTAGAAATCATAGATATTTTATAGGATATTTCATACAGACTGGTCAGTTGAGAAGTGTACAAAACTGCTGTTTAATAAGCAGTTCTTTCTACTTTGAAAGAGTGTAAGGATGAACCAGAAGAAACAATGTTTTCTTAGAAACTATCAACTTCTGATGTAATTTTCCATACCATATGCTACCATCAGTACTTGTATATGGTCATGTGAACTATTAGTACAGCCTGATAACCCACTGACTCACCCTGATTGTACCTATATCCCCCTAGAATGATTAAAATATGGGAATATATTGATTTAATGGAACACTAAAAATTTTGGGTGAGAGAATGTCCCCTTGGCTTGTTCATTGTATAACACTGCCATCTCTTACTGCACAGTAGAATGTCCATTAATTATGTACTTTAAAATTCTGCTGAATATGAATTTGTTTATTTTTGTGGGTATAAATTTTCATTGTTTTTTTTAAATTGTATTTTTTCTGCACTTTAATATGTGGATTGAGAAAGGGGTATTACTGCTTCTGCAGATGGATCATTGTTTATTGGGTTTAAATTTAAAATTCATGCTGCTTAACTACTACTACAGTGTACTACTAACTAATAAAAATAACATCATCAGGGCTATTGTGAGGGGTAGGTCAGACAGGTGACTGCCAAAGCACCAAGACTGGGGTAAGGAGAGACAATTTTGTGGTACATGTTCTTTTTATTCTGTATTTTAATAAATAATGGCATATCTTTTTCATTAAATATTATGTTCAGTTATTATTCTTACGATTATTAATACAATCAAAAACTAAACAGCTGTAGTGGGTTTTTTCCTGGGGGTTGAAGGAGGAGCAGAAGGTAATATTAACCTGGGTGCCATTCACAATTTGTAAGCTGTTATCCACTTTTATGCCAAGTATCATGTCATTATTCACCATATGTAAGCTATTAATCACTTGTACAAGAAGTATTCCTGATTTGTCAGCTATTATCCACTTGTATGCCTAATACCTTATAATTATTGACCATTTCTCAGCTATTAATCACTTGTACACCATGTATCTGGTCTTTATTCACCATTTGTAAGCTATTAATCACTTGTACTCCATGTATCTTGTCTTTATTCACCATTTGTAAGCTATTATTCACTTGTACACCATGTATCATGTCTTTATTCACCATTTGTAAGCTATTATTCATCACTTGTACACCATGTATCATGTCTTTATTAACCATTTGTAAGCTATTATTCACTTGTACATCAAGTATCTCATCATTATTCATAATTTATAAGTTTGTACTATCATTATTCACTATTCGTAAGCTATCCACCACTTGTACACCAAATATCATGCCGTTGTTCACTATTAGTAAGCTTGTTTTACTTGTACATCAAATATCATATCATTGTTCACTTGTACATCAGGTCATTGTTATTGTTCACTATTTATAAGCATTTTCACTTGTATGCCAAATAACCTGTCATTCTTCACCATTTATAGGCAATTTTTCACTTGCAGACCCAATAGCTGATATTGTCATACAAAAGACTGAAACAGTTATATGGTAGGCCTTGGCTGCCTCTGGTAGTGGCAAGAAAAATGTTTGTTGTTTCCATATTAAGTAGAATTGTGTTTTCAGTTCATCATGATTGAAGTTTGGTAGTGCCAGGTTGTGTCATTATTAAGTAGAACTGTACATTATTACACAATACTGAAGGTTGTTTAGTGAATTCAAGAGACTACTATATTTTGCATCTGATAAAGTCATATCAACAGCATAATGGTTAATTGTCTGTTTGTTATACTAATTGGCAGGTCAATGATAAAAATTACGACTGGAAGTGGACCTAAAATTGACCATTGTGGCTTGTAGGTTTTCTTTACCACTGATTAATGTTTTGGCACTCAGCATTATGAGTTTAGTGTCAGGACTGGTCAGCCTGGTGTCATGATAATATGACTGGGTGGGTCATCATGCTACATGTCTTCGGCATGATGCCCCAGTACTAGACATCACTATAAAATGCCACACTGCAGACATCATATGACTGAAATTTTTTTAAAGCTATGCTAAAAATCATAATCACATCATATCACATAGATCTGCCAAGGTGTAGATAGGGTTATTGTATCAAAATCTTGGCTAGCAAAGACGAATAAAGGAAGGATGACAATGTGTCTGTTGTTGAAGATCACATATTAAATTCACATCATTCAATTTTTAAAGACCTATATCTTATTATAAGGCTCATTTTTATCTGAACATTTTATGATCATAGCTCATTATCACATGCATCAAAGAGTACATCTGAAATAGAATATATGCTAAATACAGATTTACATACCATTGATATTTGGTCTGAACATTGGATGGCAGACTTTAATCCTATCAAAATGGAATCACTGCTAGTTTTGTATAAACCTTCCATTCCTGAACTAAAATTTCAAAATGAGATCACATCTTTCATCAACAATCATGAACACTTTGGAGTTACTTTTAAAACTCTAGACAACTGGCAAAACTTACTGATAACTTCCTTGCATCTGCCTCAATTATTATTGATTCATTTAAAACATGTAAATGTAAAACGTCAGAAAAGCTCTTGCAAGATTTATTTTGTTTTGTTGGTTTTAATTGTACTTTTAATGACTATATCATGACTATATCATGGAAAGGAAGTGCCTTCTCAAGTACATACGAAAACAGCCACCCCAAACTGGTCTGGGTGGGTACCAACCCATGACCCATGGACTATGAATCTGACACTCAACCAAATAAACTACCAGTGCACCAACTATTGAAGAAATATATTTCATCTTTATTTTAATAACATGCAAATGTTGAATGAGTTGGCTGAATGAAGCCTTCTATTTAAAAATATTGTAACTTCAGTATGGAGAACTGCAACTAGGCTGGTGAAAAGTGTATCTGATCAAAATCTATATGAAGAAACTCCTAGTTTTCATTAGCAGATCAGCATGAATTTTACAAACCTTGCTACTTTCATAAATTGTTTATGGCACAGCTCTGTTGAATCAATCTGAACTGTTGGAATCAAGAAGTATATAATCTCACAAATAACAACAGCTTCATGCATCTGCACTTAAAACTAGTCAGGAAATCATTTTAAAAAATTCTGCTATCAATAGAATAATCTTCTCAATTCAATAAATGATGAAGGAAATCATACAATAAAAAAGCAGTGAAAAAAACTGACAATGCACAACAACTTCTTCAAGCCAGGCTTTTGAGGTGTAAACTTTATGAATTATGTACAGTATTTAAACATTGTGGATTATCATTCATAATTCTAATGGATTTATAATAAAGTTATAAAACTACATGTATCTCATTTTTCAGATGTTTCTTGTCACAATAATTGTATTTTTACATCAAACATTTGTACTTATTTATTTGACAGGATGTGATTTTCTTACTTAAATACATGTATTAAAAAAAGTTTTCTTTATTTTGTCCACTATTATCAATACTGACACTAATTTATTATTATTATGATTGTTATTATTATTAAACTGAAGCTTACAATACAAATATTTTACTTCAGTTGCAGACATATTAAGAATTAGACTGGCTAGTCAAACCAAAGCCAATGCAAAAACATGTTTCCAACTCTCAAAGAGCAAGACTGGAATGACAGTTTTCTCACTCTTTATTCTACCTCAAAAGGAGTCTTATTTAGTGTCTTGCATAAGACCATCTATGACACATATATGAAAATATGTATTAAAAAATTATTGATTTAAGTATAAAACTTTATAATAATAATAATAATAATAATAATAATAATAATAATAATAATAATAATAATAATAATAATAATAATAATGTAGTAATAAGAAACATAATAATTTAGTATTAATAATATATCCTGTGAAGATTAATGCAGAATCTGACCCAAAAAATCATTATTTCCATAATCTTTTTAATAAAGTACTACTAAAGAATATGAAAAGTGAACAACTGACATTCCAACTTAACAAATGATCACACCATAGACGTTAAATTTAAAGGCAAACTTTGCTAAAATGGGATCAACAACCCACATTATCTCATGGCAAACTATATCTTCTGCGTTTTGTTAAAATTTCCAATAGAGATTGGAAACTAAAACTTTGTTATCACCTAAAAGAATCAAATATTTCCAGATAAAATATCATGGATCGCAAAGCTGCTCTGAAAATCACAATGTCTATGGTCGCTATTTGTATCAAATAAAAACTAGTAATTCAAACACAACACTAAATTACCTCTGCTTTTTTCTGCTTTTCCTGGAAAATATTTAATCTCTAAAATTGAACAAAACAGTGATATGTTCCTAACTGTACATGCCATTAAGCTGTGAAAAATTGAAAGCAAAATTATACAAAAGGAAGTGCACAAAGCATTAAGAAAATACTAAATCTTCTTATTTCCAACAGAATGGGAAGTAAGTAGGTCTAAATTGTCATGATTATTTTTCTTTAATATGCACTATGTAACAAAATGAATACAGGTATTCATATAAAACTTTGTAAAAAATACAACTAATTTATTAACATAAATAATAACTGCTTGTATGACTGTGTAATGATGTGTTAAAATTTTCATCTTTTGGTGAAAAGATAAGCTCTATGTGCTATAGAACTGTGTTATGGCTACATTATATGTGGATATGCTGATCATATCAGTATTCTAACTTTACTTTCATACCTACCTGGTCTTACCATATGTTTAAAATCTGATCAATAAACACTGCTCACACCTTGTATGTGAAACTCCTCTAATTGAAAGGCACAAAAATAAGGAGACAATCAACTAATAAACACTGCTCATACCTTGCAGTGAAATTCCTCTAATCCAAAAACACAAAAACAAAAATCAACTAGTTTTAAACTTATAAATAAAATTAATGGACAATAAAATTTTTGTTTCACTTTCAAAATAAATATATTGTATTATGTTCTGCTTGACCTTTACTCTGCCATCATGATACTTTAATCCATTCCCATTTGCTTTGCAAGTGATGTATATAGTATCATACTCATTATGATTTACTATCATGTCACTGCATGTTTATTAAGACATGTCTCATTTGCGACTGTACCTTATCCTCATCAATAGTTTCAAAATTCTTATATAGTTTCAAAAATTTGACCTAAAACATCATACCATACCAAATGATAAAAAAATACATTCATTATACAATCTAATTTTATATGTATGGTCAGCCAATATGATCTGGCCCATATGCATAAGCATATGATCTGGCCCATATGCATATGGAAAGAATACTGCTATGATTAGGAACAGATATATCATGGAAAAGCAGGAAGTAGTTACAAAAGAAAGCAAATGAAAGTTGTTTACAGACCCACTCCCTTCCACTGAACCACCTTACTTTATGGAAGTTTTTGCAAAGTTCACAAAAGAAAGCCCATGAAGGCTGTTGACGGACCCACTCCTATCCACTTAAGTTCTTTAAACCACCTTACTTTATGGAAGTTTTTGGAGAGTTTCCTTGTGCATATAAGTTCTTCTGAAACATTACAGTTTATGACCAATATAATCTTCTTACTTTACCTTTAATCATGAATACCAAAACACAACCCTTGGTGTATCACAACAATATTCGTAAAACTACAATCATCTTATTAAAATTTATTTTCTATCTCTATAAATTATAGAATATAAATGGATATTTAGGTTTATCTTATTTTGATATATTTGTAACAAACCATTATAAGTGATAGGTTTAGGTTTCAGAGATTGCATATTCTCTTTTATATGTTCTTTTTCTACTGACCCAGAAGTGGCCCTTTATTATATTTGTGTTTGTGTCCATATCAGTATGCAAGTCAATTTAAAAATCTAAGTATTATATAAACATACATTTCAGAGAGGCCTTTTTTAATCAAAGCAAGTAGTCTAATAGGATTGGAGAGTTTGGAGGCCCAGTAGTGAACTTCAGACCCTATGCTGATGGAGTTATGTTTCTGTTAGACATAAGGTTAATTTTTTATGAGGTTAACAGAAAGTCTATTTAAAGTATTGGTAATAAAATACATGTATAATACTACAAAGATTTATTTAGTTCTGATACATAATTTTTTTCCATAAAAGACATGGTGCAAAGTAAATAAACAAGTTGTTCTTTACCACTTAACATTACTTTCTGACATTATGGGCAAATCAGAGGCAAATTTTATGGTGTATGGCTGCCCCATAATAAGACTAAATTTCAACTGGCTCATAACTAATGAATTCAGTTAATCTTTGTACAAAACAGCAAGCCAAATCACTTGTCTATTGCTCCATTTTATTAAATTTTCCAAATATATACTGTATACTTGTAACCCAATTCTGAATGGACCATCTAACTATCGAGTGGCTACCTAACACCTACGCAAACTGCAAAGACCTATATACAAATCATCCACCAATTAGTCTGTTATTTTACCTATTTTATCTAATACGGCAAGTAATGACTAAAAAAAACGATAATTTGTAAGTTAAAGGGGGAAAGCAGCTGCAATAGAATGAAATTTGGATAGGTCCGCTGATGAAAGACTGTGGGTATACCACCAGTACAAGGTGGCTTCTCTCCACCCCAATCGTACATAATTTATCATGGTCGATATCTTAAATGGTAGAACTTGATGGCAGTGGCTTCAAAAGTGGATTATAAAACAGCTGCGCAAGAAGACTGATTGGTGGGGCTAAAAAGAGAGTGAAATTCTATTCCCAAGAGTCACACTTTTTTTTTTAAAAAAAAAGAACTTTTCTAGATTAAGAAAATAAAAATTGGTCACCCTCTCTGGTGTGTTATAAAACGTTCTCTCCAACGGATCATTTCGATGTGTTGGTACGAAAGAAAACGCAGTATATTCGCATGTCCTTCCTTTTAAGGTAAATTTGTCTGTGTCTGTTTGTACTTCTAATGTGTTTGAAGCCATCCCTGGAATAATGTATCAATACTTAACTGTTTACCGCATCCAAACACTTCCGTTGTCAGGTGTCTGAAAAAAACAGTGAAAAGGTATATTTGTACGTAATGATTTCATATCCTGCACTATCTGCGATCTTCCCGTTAAACGAAGTGATTTGTTTCCATATTTAGTAAAGCTAAATAGAAAATATGTGAGGCAAATAATATGTATATAAAACATGAACATATACAGAAAAATATTTTTGGATATTATTTGAGAAGAGAAAAATTATCGTACCACATGACATAATTTGGAGCACTTTCAAGCAACTTGCAAAAATAAATCGGAAGAAGACAGCGTGTTACGGTATAAATTAGCAATTTTTAATGTTATCATTTAAAGAATTATATAAAGACATTGGTTATTAATGTCTCAATTTAAATTTCCCAGAATCCTATAAAAATTCAAGATGGCAGCATGCAGTCTGCTGTTTTTTGGTAAGGTTGTAAATATGTATAATATCTTCCGGCTTGTTGGTACTGTCATCCTATTAATCGAATAGCTCGGATATATCGTTTAGCCTATTTTAAATTGCTTGTTTTGAAAATCACTTGATTATTTCAGAGTAGTCAAATAATCGGGATTGCTAAGATCACATTTGCAGTGTAAGGAAATCTGTAAACACTGGTATTGACCGGCCATTTAAACCGGGGTGTTTCACTAAACACCCTAAGACAGCCCAGGATACCCCAAGACACTCCAATATTACATATAGTCACATAAAAGCTCTCAAAATCGCATCAGAATGCTAGTAAAAAAGCAAACACACGCATGGACAATTAATGATAATATTTGTTGAAGGACCCATTTCCAATTACCTGCGGGAAAGAATTCTTGCATAAACTCGTTAATTTTTTTAATATTTTTAATAACAATATCCTCATGAAATGGCAAGGCACTGTACTTCCTTCTTTTTGTGATATTTTGTTTATATACATATATACAAAGTTTCATTTTGAATCTTCCATCAAAACTTTTGAGAAATGTATCGCATATGTCAAATAACAAAATCAAAAGAGACTAAAATTCACTCGATTGCTTGAAGGCACCTGTCATTCACGCATTACATTACAAAGTGCAAAATGACCAAGATTGCGTTGTATTGAGGTTAACTATATGACTATCTCACAAATACAAATCATTATTTTAAAATACATCCAATGCGAGTACAAATGATAATTTTTCCGCTGTCATGGGTTACAACCATTTTCCAGTATTGGCGTTATTATATAACATTTGTACTGTTTATTTGTATTCAGATTTTGTTTCTTTAGATCTTCTTGAGAATCCAGCACCTGTCATTGGTTGAGACTTAAAGTGTGTTGTCCATACTGAGTTTTGGGGAATGTCTCACACTTAATGTCCTTTTGGTACAATAAACAATGTAGTCGTCTTCATAAAAATTAAAGAATGCTCTAACAGCTATAAAATTTGTGTGTTGCTTTTTTCACTGCTAACTGAATAAAATAGATCATGTTTTATTTTACTGTTTCAGGTGGAACGAAAACCATCATGACTTGAGAATAAGCAGTTTTGGACTCTATATGTGTATCATTTTTTGTAGTAAAAGTAATAGCTGGTCTCTGTTTACTGGAACTAACATGCTACATTGTTGGGAGATTAGCTAATTCATTATTATTATTATGAAGTAATGATAGTTTCTGTTTGGTTACTGATATTATTAAGGAGAGAGGTTTTCCACTTATTTAAAGTATCAGGTGCCCGGATCCCCTATTTGTGGGGAGCATTGGCAGGAAGAATGGGTTCCTGTATGTGTAAGGAGAAGACATCTACTGGAAGAGAAGTGGGAAGAGTAGTAACACAGCAAAATGTTATTGGTGGCCATGATAGTATAGATACAGGTCATCCAACACACCAAGTAACTAATAGAACACAGCATTCCTCTGTTGTTTCAAGTGTCTCAAGTTTGCAGTCAGGATATTCAAGATCACTGAGAAGAAATGTTAATGTCTTAGTGGAAGAAACTCTGAATTTGATAAGGACCCTCATCGACAAGTAAGTACAAACCAGAATTCAGATTCTGTGAATTAAAGTTTTCATATCTTATAGTAATCTCAAAAAAAAAAAATATTTATTGAAAATTAGATATAAGGATGCATTACAACAACTTCAAGAAATATATTCAATGCTGCTACATCTACAGTTTCGTTGCTTTCGTTTCTTTATTGCTGCTTTGTTTTCAAACTCTAATACAGGCTGGTCCAGATAATGCACTGTCCAATAGATACTGTGCAACAGCAATTGCATTCTGTGTTGGCCAGTGACCTGCTTAAATTTTGGTATTTGTTTTGAATGTACACATTACTCATTCTTCTTCGAATCATAGGACACATGGAACACTCAAAAGATTGAAGTTTCAGGTTCAGATGGTAACCTTTGGATATCTGTTATGATATTTGTAAAGAACTGAATGCAGTTTAACATTTTTCAAGCTCAGTAAACCAGTTCTTAAAAGCTGGAAATATTCTATTAAAATTATCTTTTCTGTTCCTTTAAAGCCACTTGTAGGTGAATCATATACCAATAAAACTGATAGCAACCTGTGGGGAGAGGGAGAATCAATTACATAGGGAATGGTTTTATATTTATTACCTACTACACAATGATTTACATTGATAATTACAGGTGTTTGTGAATACAAAGGAGGTGATGATATCCCTCTATAATATCCAAGTCACACCAGGATTTTTCCCATTAAGTATCTTGACATTTGGCTTTAGTAAATGTTGATAGTAAAGAATCAGCTGAAAGGCACATTGGGGAAAACACTTTTCTGTGTATTTCATCATGTATTAGGGTATCTTGATTACAGTTTTAGCTAACCTGGCTTTAAGGTCAATTGAGCTTATAGTATGACCATTCTTCCATTATCCATTGCACAGTTTGTTTTTGGTGTTAATCAGCAATTGACATCTATAACTGCTATCAAAAACTGCAATACAAGTTTCCGTCATACTTAGGACAGCATTTTTGCATGAAGGCCTTTGAATGTTTTACAAATGCTGCTAATCCGCCATCAATTTATATGGTCTCAGTTACTAAAAATAGCAAAACCTTTTAATGACTTAAACTGCTATGTAGATTTGGTTTAATTTTTTAGAAAGCAACATGGCATGAAATCCTTTCAGGTTTATTACCAAAAACAGACAATCTTGTCTGTGGTCTGTCAACAAATTGCTAGTTTTCAAAATTTTACTCAAACCACTCCCAACCAATTTCAACCAACATGGCACAGAACAAAAAAAAACACTTTCTGATTTCTTCAAAACCACTGAACAGATTATTATCAACTTGACATAAAGCATCCTGGCCTGAAGACTTTTTTGAAGTTTGTAGAAATTATTTTGACCCACCATCAGATGTGGGCACTGTTATTAAATAAATCGGAAAAGCCTTTAATTGATTTTTTATTCAGTCCCAATTAATAAAATTAATTTAGAAAAGACATCTGGGAATGAAGACCTATTTTGTTCGAATAACATTGATCTATCAAGTGTGGCCACTGTAAGTAGCAATGGAAAACCTTTAAACAGTTCACTAAAACTACTAAACAGAATTTTGACATAACTCAGAGAATCCTGGCATAAAGACTTTGTATTTTATTGCAAATTATAAAAATCAGCATTTAAATATGGCTGCTGTTACTAAAACTTGAAAAACCCTTCATTAACTTGTTCTAAATAACTGCATAACAAAAATTGACCAAATCTGACAGAAAGTGACCTAGTTTGAATGCCTTTTAGCCTTATGCAAAAGATGCCATTCCACCATCAGATATGGCTGTCATTACTTTGACAATAGTCTCTCAAGTTCATTTACCATTGTAGTCATCCATTGTTCGTCTGTCAAGCTTGTTAATACTACTCTGGAACCAGATTCAGGATTGCCATGACACTTAAGACTTGCATTAATGACAAGGTTGTTCCTAAATAAAATTGGTAACTGCTTGGACATCCAGTATGGTCAGCACAGTAGCTATCTTCAGTACTATAGTATCATTTATTTTGATTGGTCTTAGTTTTGATGGTTTTGTATTAAACAAAAAATACTTTTCTTGTGAACTTAAATTTATTGTTGTATTTGTTATAGTTTGCATATTTGTTGTTATTTAATTTCATGGATTAACCTAAGCAACTACCCAAATAAATCATACAGAAAAATATAAACTATTCTGATAACAAACAGTTGTTGATTTAATGGTTCAAACTATACTACTGCCTGTATGAGCACAAATTAAACTTTTTTTTTGATGAATCACTTGTATTCAAAGGGAGCTGTACAGTCAACAACACTAAGCTTATAAGTTGTTAAAGTACATTTGTATGATCTCTATCTTGTAATACTGTCCTTAAAGTTGCACCATCAGTAATATGTTACCTGTTGCTGTTGCATAGCTTACTTTTTGAGGGACATAAATTATCCTTGTCTATTTGATGAGAATTTATCCTCCCTAAAGGTATCTTCCAGAAATTTCTGCAAATCAACCTTGAGTCACTGGTCTAGAAAATTGCCTTTGATTTGTGTCATACTTCATTATTATGGCATTAGTAATACATTTATTGTTTTCATTAACTGTTCTTACCGTCAGTCATGTCAGACCTTCAACTCATTATAATTTTGCCTTAAGTCTATTGGCATTGACCCTTACAATATGGACTTAAGGAATAAAAGCACAGATTAATGAAATGGGATTGTTTGTGGTAAACTTCAGATATTGTTTAGGATATGTGGTCCTGTGATGCCTCCACTATCCAAATTAGCAATTTGGAAATGAGGATAGTGTTCTTTTCTCAACAAAGTTGCATCAGCAAAGAATGTTGTGGCATGATCTCTAATGACATCATGTCAGTTGTTGTGTACATAATGAAGACCCTTTGTCTTAATGTAGAAGTTTAGAGATTCCTTTGCTGTCTGAATGGATTTCTCTAAAAGTTTGTTATATTCCTAGCAAAAGGAACATTTTGGTGTACAGTCAGACCAGGATAGGCAGGGCAGGGCATTCCTCATGGACTGGTCTCTGCATGAATCCATAGTAGATTGACTGTCCTGACTTTGGTGAAGACATTTGGACTTCTTTACAACAAGGCTAAACAACAAAGTCCCCTTTTAAATTTCTCTGGTCCAAACCATAGAGCCTGGGCAGTGGACTCCTTCAACCTGAAGTGCAATCATCTGTTTGCTTACACCTTCCAACCCTTCAACATGATTCCACAGGTACTTCACAAAGTAAGGACATCTACAACTCAGCTCAATTTGATAGCAGCTCCATGTCCTCAATGATATAGTTCAATGATCTTCACATTCCAATCAAGGACATTTACCCAAAGTAGGGACCTTCTGTTGCAGCACAAGGGCTGTCTACTTCACAGCAGTCCACATATTCTTCACCTTCACATGGGGCTCATCTTAAGTAATCTATCAAAGTTACCAACAAGTTACCAACTGTATCATTTAGGCCTGGAGCTGTATCATATCCAAGATCTGTGATACAAAGTGAAGAATCTTTTGCAGTTGGTGCAGTTAATAATGTGTTCATTCTAACTTCCATTTGTGAGCACAGTTGCTGATTTTTTTTTCTGCTTAAAGAGAGAGACAATGCTCAATTTCCTCTTTTGGCAGCCATAGGGCAATCCTACCCAGCATACTCAAATTTTCAAAAAAGGTCCACTCATCAGTTTCATTTTGCCATGCAACAAATAATTCCCTCAGTCAGATAGCAAAACACAGCAGGCACTTAATCATGCTCTTAGCAAAACACTTAAGGACATAACTCTTACTGTCTATTGATGCATTCTGTATTTAAATACAAGAGGGCACATTGCATTTTTGATGATTACACTTAAACTGAACTAAAATATAGAACTAAAACACAAATTTTGCTTCATAAACAATTATTTAATTGATACTTATTTATTAAAGTAATGCATCCAGCAGGCTTGATATTTTCATTGATTAAATTTATTAAGCATCATTATTTACAGTATGCTGAGAATGTCGTTTGGAAAGAATATGTAATAAAATATATGACTTCATATTAACAGTTGATAATTTCATAAGGTTGATGACATTTATTGGTCCAATCTACCATTTTTTATGTTAAAACGAGCAATACATCAGTGTATATTTACATATTTTGATTGCAATTTTCTGAAAGTTCAACAAATAGGGTTGATATTTTTTTATTTTCTAGTTTAAAAACGGGTTTGTGCTTTACCCCACATTCAATGTGAGTTCGCAAGTTATCAGGTGGAAGTTATATCTGTCTGTCTGTCTGTCTGTCTGTCTGTCTATCTATCTATCTATCTATCTATCTATCTATCTATCTATCTATCTATCTATCTATCTATCTATCTATATCTATCTATCTATCTATCTATCTATCTATCTATCTATCTATCTATCTATCTATCTATCTATCTATCTATCTATCTATCTATCTATCTATCTATCTATCTCAGTGAAGTCCTTTCACATAATCGAACATAATTATTTAAATTTAAATTTTCAAGTTCTTGAATAAATTCACTTAATTTGATAGGTATTGACTGTTTATATTAAATATTTTTCACTTTGCCATTCCAGTGAACAAATTATAAAAAAATCAGTTTTCTCTCTCTTTTACAACATGGCAAATTAACTGAGGAATAATATATGTGCACCAAATCAACTAAATCTGAATCACAAAAAGATTCTCAAACATTTTAAAACATTGTGCTGTAAAGTAACTCAACAGTCATAATCCAACCTTCTCATGTTATTGAGCCAATCAATAGTTAGGGCATGCATGATACCTCAGTGTGACAAATGCACTCCTAGTTTCACTTGATTTAAAATATTTGTGACCGACATTCAAACTTAATGCATGGCATATTTGATTGAAATAGTTGATTTTACTGAGGCAGCCAGCCTATACTCATGAATGAATATATTGTACATGTACTTTACACTAGTACCAGTTAGTCACTGAATTAAATAATTTAAACTATAAATGTCATAAACCAAAATAATTTAAACAAAACTATATTATAATTTAACAGATGATACAGACATCCATAGTAATTCTCATGGAAAGATTAAATCACTATTTTGCTTAAATGGATCATCCTGATTTATCTGGACATATTGATAAATTAGTTGAGTTAAGGATTTTATTGGAAGAAAAATGATGTAAACAAGGTCAAACTTATAAGAAAAGTGTGGACAGTCACTGTATGATATTGTGCCCAAAAAGTTCAAGACATTGATGTTAATTGATTCATCTTAGCGACAAAGACATTTTACTAAGTGGTTGATGTCACAAAGTGATAGTGAATGTAGTAATTAACAAATCAGTTAGTATTAATATTTCAATGGCATAACACAATCACACACTAGCTGTCCTTGAGAATGAATGCAGAAATATACAGTGAACTAGAAGCAACATAATTTGCTCTTTGTGATAAATTTACTACAGATATATTTAAACAAGTAATGCACTGCTTGGATTATATGTATACATGGCACAAAACATTTGAGATTATTGGATATCTACAAAAAAATGGATTTGTACAAGTTGGTGTATGATTGGATTATGGTAATTTAACCAGATTCCAGAGTGAAGGAAATTTTATCTGAGTTGAGACCTTACCCATTTGGTTTGGATTGGGTAAATGATCTTGTTCATTTAGCAGAGTTGACATGAGGTTGAAAATCACCATTTTTGATAGGAAAAAATATCATGCAGTGTTTGGCCATCAGTTTGGATACTATCCTCTAGATTTTGAAGTGTTATTACTGTAACACAGTAAATAGAACAGGAATAAAAAAAAAACATACGAATCAAAGCAATCAGGAATTAATGACTATGCTTTCACACCCACCTCAGACGAAGTTCATTGGTTTTAGGATGCAATAAATGCAAACTTATATACCATGGAAAATATGAACTCTGCAGTTGAAGATACTGTTATGAATATTGTAAATTACATTTGCTTATTTTATGTGTTGGTCATGGTGCTCAACCAGGCCTTAAATGTGGTATTTTAGTAAAGTTGCATAATCAGTTTTGCCAGCTGTGTAGATATGTTTGGTGGTGTTGAGGAAATTTGTACAGATGTCAGCAGAATAATACTCAGGATAGAAACAATTGCAGTTTCTGATTCTGGTAAAATAAAAAAATTACTTTAAAAGTGTATCAATTAGGTAATGAGTTTTTCTTATATAGAGCATGTCGACTGTGAACCAGCGCTAGTAATTCATGTGAGAGAAGGAAATTGTCATACAGATGTTGCATGCACCCAACTGTTGCTCGTGTAATGTTATTTTTACTGTGGTGGTAATTGGTTAAAAAACCCACAATATATTTTCATGCCAGAGATTGGTTGAAACATAAAATGTACCAATATTCAATGAAAAATGAAAGCCCCATATGTAATCTGTGTGAACTTCATGTCTTAACATTCCAGTGGACATTTTTGAGGTTCTGATAAACACAATTCAAATTGCAGAAAAAATCCAATGTGGGTCTTATTACAGGTTGTTAAATGTTATGGCCAAACTGGACAAAGCAAAATAGATCAAGTAATAGCTGTTGGCATGTGAATCCCAAATCACCCAAGCATGTTGACATGTTTTCAATACCATTTTGCACAATTATCATTGTCCTGGATGATTCTAGAAAATCCCAGATTTTGATGAATCTGATCATTAGATGGTTAATGTGGGATTGGTTGTATGCACTATCCATAAAGGATCAGATGTATTATGATGTACTCAAGAATTACACATAAGCACTTGTGTCATCAAGACATCATTGTCCATCACTGATTTCTTTTGCACAACTAATGAAGCCCCTGCCATTGATGACCTTGACCTCAGTATGAGTAATCTTGTGTATGACAGTTTGATGCTTGAACACCAAGTCAACCCCATGAGAATATTTTCACAAGGTTGTCAGAAAAACATGAGACATGTACCACAACAGTATGTATACATTCCTTAAGTGATACAGGACCACCATAACATGATATATCATGGCATTGATGTGCTTGCCATGCAAACATTCATTGGACTTGGTTTGGCACTGACCACTAATGGGATTGTTTTAGAATATGATTGCAGAGGTTACCCAGGACCTGTATAGCTTCATCATGATTGACTTGACCAGAACTTCTGGAGAATATTGAGCCAGTTTGGACATAATAACTTAAATGACTCTGATAGGGGAATGTTAAAATTTGCCAATTATACCACTCACTGCAAAGTTTTGGAAGCATGTAGTAAAGCTGCTCTCAGAAACTTAGAACTGATCCTTAAGTATTATTAAAAGCTGCAGATGTGTCAGAGATATGTTATAATCATGACAATCTCCATGGGGAGACCTCACAGAGAGCATCAAAGGTCTGCACTGCTGATCAAACTCAAGCATGAAACTGGTTCAAGTGGCAGCAATGATAGGAACAAAGATATCCAAATGCACCAAGGATATCAAAACATCCATAGAACAAACCAAAAGGATTATTGGATGTTTGCCAGTGGCAGTTGCATGAGTCCAAGAAATCATTTCTGAAATTGGATTGGGTGATGACAACAGGCATCCAAGTACTTGACAAAGACAACAGAGCAGCAATTGAAAAGCTTCACTAGCAATGTAGGAGCCGATAATGAAAACACCATAGCACCCTCTTAATGAACAAGGTCACCATTGGAGCTTTGAAAATCCCAAATATGCTTCTCTTAATATATCCCCAAGTGGAAATATTTTGTGTTAAAAATACCATCAAGATCACTGAACAAAAGATTGCTCACGTGGATATACTGGGAGATTACAGGGCTTCAACAAACCCCTTTGTGAACCTCGTGGATTTTATAATAATGTATTTGATAAATATCAGTCTGAAGACTTTGACAAAGACAAAGCAAAGTTAGTAGAATTTAAGAAGAAAAAATGGAGGGAAAATCTGAATACAGAGAAGCGCCCAAACCTGAACCCTCATGTGAATCATTTTCCCAACCACAAGTTGAGCAATAAATATATGCACCTCCACACAAATTTATGCCTCTGCTGTGACTAATTTCTCAAGCCCAAGATGACAGAAAAGAGCAACTGCAACAGCCAAAGAAAGAAGAAGGTCTATGTGTGACCCTCATGACCTTGTGGATTGGTTGGAAACTCTTATGGGATTGGTTCATGTAGGTAACATTTAACCAGAAGTTATTAATTGGCCACATTATTTTGTCAACAATCACTTTCCACTGACATGGACCCTGAGATGTTTCGAATAAACTTATTGAAGACATGAACGATTAATACAATACAAATGATGAATTCAGATGCACTTCCTGTTTTACATGAAATCAACACTGTGATGTAATATTTCTTTGCAATTACAACCCACTCATTACCTTGATAATTACATCTCATCAATGAAACAAATGTTGGCTCTCTCTACACCATATACCATGCAATTAAAATTGTACTGATATGTTTATTACTGTTGGCCTAATATCCAAGGCAACCATTTGTGGGCCTTTCCAAGAATAACTTGTTAATTTTTTCATAAGACAGTGTTGCCAACTGGAATATTATAAAACTTCCCAAGAGCACATGCAGCATTCTCTCAGTCGGATGGAAAGTTTCATTGGTAACTGGTAAAGGCTTTTACTCAGCATTGCAAGTTCTCAGGGTTTCACGTTGTACCTTTATATTTTGCTCTCAATTAATCATCAGTGAACCTGCTTCACATGTTAGCAATTTTATGATTACAAATCTGGCAATTGGGAAGTGAATTATGATTATCTTACAGTAGGATAGGATGAAACCAATAATGTGTAAGCAAAAATTATGGCCAAATTCAAAGATGTATCCAATACTATTTTTTACATTGACACACCAATCACCCGAGATTTTCAGAATTATTCATACCTAGAAGGGGCTCTGATCAGTAAAATAGGATTACAAGTACAGTATGGGTCTAAATATTTTCTTTCATGTGAGACCTTCTTGAAAATTAAGGTCAAAATTTGTATGTGCTGACAACAGTAACAGTTATGACATGGGTACCAATATTGGATTGGTTAACAATAGCATTATTCAGCAGCACATGTTATTACATTCACAGAAGGGAAATCAAAGCAATTCTCAACAATGTTGACATTGCAATGACAATTCTCTGATTCATCAGGTAGAGCAACAATTATGCAAAGTCATTGGCCCATCTGTAATGTTAATATACGATATATCTGATCATGCAGATTGTACCTCAGAAGCAACACCTGTTATCATGATTCTTTGGTGACAGCACCAGCCCAACTTGTAAATAGTGAATCTATGCAGCATTAAGGACAACTTAGTGAAGACTAATAGCTTTGGTGTTCGATTCCTCATAGGTATATATTTGCGTTTTGCAAAGATGTTTGTAAGATTATATTTGTAGGGAAATAATCATGTTAACCTATAAGAGTACTGCTGATATTGCTGAATTGGCATTTGTTTCAGCATTATCATTGTGGATGTCTGTGCTGATCCCTTTACTGCCCATAGAAGACTGTTGTCATTTATGCATCTTGAACCAGTGTCAGTAATTTTGTTTCTTGTGCTCAGCACAGACTCACACCAAAGAAGCAATGTTTAGGGACAGTTTACATGTCAAACAAACACCCAGCATATTCTCAGCACAACAAAATACACACTCATGGCATTTCAAAATATAAATCAAGAAAATAAATCCAGAATGATATGATATTTAATAGCTAGGAATGAATGATGATTCTGTGTGGTTAAACAACCATCAGAAACTCACAGAAGAAATTTTGCCTAACTTCAGAGACATAAAGTGACACAAGCATGCCACAAGGTTAGGTCATGTATGTATCAGCTATAAAACATGGAAACATCTGCAGATTTCCCGGAACATCATCCTTACATTTGTTATGTATATTTAATTTGCATTTTTTGTTTTATTTGATTTGTTACATGCTGTAGGTTATGTAAAACTTTATTTTTTAGCTGACCTTGTCCAGAAACAAATTCATTGTCTACTTGACCAGAATAATTTAATTCTGTAAACAACTAATATATAGCTTATATTTCATCAATGAATATTAGAGTCAATAGATATTTATCTTGGTCTGAGTCAAGGACATTATACTTAAATGTTCTTTAATATAATTTTAGTAACAAATCTTGTCTAATTATAGTTTGGATTGTTCTGGAAATTAACTTTTGTCTACATTCTGGCTTATCTTTTGCATCTTAATGTTTTATATAATGTTCTTTATTTAGAAATTATTCATTCTTGCTATAAGATCTTGAAGTAGAATCATTTGTTGTATTCAGTGTTTGATTTAAGCTGAAATTATTTGAATTATTATTTTGTGGAAATACAAAGTGCTCTGGAATATTTTTGGAAAGAAGCATTAACTGGGAATTATAGTAAATTCCATCAGGGAAACTGGATTATATTGCTGTGATTCAACAACAGACTGTTGGCACATCATTCCAATTCAGGCCATTGATACCTTAGTATATTAGAGTCTGCTGGCCATTACTGGTACGTTAACACCTTCAGCATTGGAAATTATTAGGAATACCACTAAAGTTTATTCAGTACTTTATTTATTAGGACTTACATTAGTATTTCTTGGATTATTTGGGATTTAATTTGCAACACTATGTTCTTTTCACATTTTTACATTGTATTCTAGGGAAATAAATTATTTGTTGAAGTTTACAAAGTTTGTTGCTTCTCTCTCTTTTCTCTAACTTATTTTGAGACCATAGGGTTTTGATCCATTATACCCAATTTATTATTTTGGAATCCTTGGAGTTTTTTAATTAATCTGTGGTTGATATATACTTTAATACATATAGAAATGGGCCCGTTTTCTCCAACAATGCTGCCACCACTACCCCCATAACAGGTTTTTACAGATGCATTGGTGTCTATCTCCCTGACAAGACTTGTTAGAAGGCACAGTTGGTCAAATGAAGGTTTATTGTTATGCCTGTGAATAATTCATGGTCATAACATAGTAATTTAACCTGTTACATTTTCAAATTGTAATGTGTTTTCATGAAGTTAAAGTTGGCATTAGTGCAAAAAACATTGAAAAAATAAGAAGTGGAAGACAAAACAATTGACAATTGCAGGATCACATTGAGATTTTCTCTGAGATATATATTTTTTGTTTTAATCCCCTTTATAAGTTGACCATGGGTCGGGGGGACACCATTCCAAGGCCACCTTAAAATCATAAACTAGGGACAATATATGTAATGTGTATATATATATATATATATATATATATATATATATATATATATATATATATATATAGAGAGAGAGAGAGAGAGAGAGAGAGAGAGAGAGAGAGAGAGAGAGAGAGAGAGAGAGAGAGAATGCACAGTTTAGATGCATACAGTACATGATCTCATTTTTGTTTCAGAACTTAGATACAAATATAGTGTCTAGGTGACATACTTTATGATATTATAGTCTTTTTTCCTTTTTTTGTCAAATCAGATCTAGATAACTATAAATCTTTTTTAGCTTTTAGCTTATATTATGAACACATTATACACTATGTCATGATGCTATTAACATGCATCTGAATTCTAACACATCTTTCTTTACTACTTGTTCCCACTTTTCACAAAACATAAATATTTCTCTCTTTTCAGATTTGATTACAGTATGTTTTTCTTATTTATATACATAACAAACAGTCATACAGAAAGGCAACAAACAATACTAATTAAATATACATAGAAACTGAAAACTTCACTGATTGGGCTATACTTATATGGTTTCAGGATTTGGAGCCAAAGTCATTACTGGTATGGTTATTAATTGAATGGCAAAATAAAAGTGGTTTAGATTAGGCTTCACCCTTATGACTTATTCTCAGATAACACACAAACCTGTCAAAGTTACCATGAGGTGCTTATGGGATTGTACATGTGTGAAAATATCCTTAATGGAAACAAAACAACACTGGGATATAGAAAACTTTGAATTAGATGAGTACCAATAATCCACAAAAGTCCAAAAGCACAATTTGACACTACTTATTGAATTTCTGGAAATTGTTTTGTTCAGTAGAGTGTCAATCCTTTGTTTTTTCATAAGCTTAATTCAAGCTTAGCACTATAGATAAGGAACATTTCATATTCACAGCTTAAAAAGATTCTGTCTAGAACCAAGATAAGCAACAACAGCATGAATGTTTCCATAAACTACTTCCTTAAAAAATGTTTTGGCAGCTATTTAAACTTATAAATCTAGTTAAGGTAGTTTTGATACAGTGACTCACTTTTTAAAGGGATGGGACTTGGATTGGAACTCCTGATTTTAATATATGGCTTGGACCAACAGTTTTAAAATCCTAGCAGTAGCTTGTAAACTTCCATATTTTCTTAACAATGTTTCTGGTTGACATAAAATAAGGATGCTCTGAATATTTTGAGCATATGACTTTTATCATATTTACTGAGTGTTACTTGCAGGAACAGGCACAATCTTCTAAAGAATAATTTACAGTCAAGGATTTAATATGAGTTTCTTTTTCTGAAGCATCAACATTTATTTGTTTCATTTGTTCTTTGTTTTGTATTGTCCAGATGTGTGAAGGGCAGTTTTTTTGGAGAAAAAATAATTGTCTTTAAGATATACAAAGCCATACATTTTATTTCTTCCATTTTTGGGGGGTTGATACCTGTTTGTATGCTTAATTTTGCATGAAAAATATTACTAAAATGGTTATAAGCATTAAGAATTGGATTTATCTTTTTTATTTTTTTTTTTTACAGTGAGCAGGAGCCTCCACAGGCCATGATCCAGCTGCATAAGATTGCAGAGACAGAAGAGGGTTGGATGGATGTTGCCAAGTCGCTCATACTGTCTATTCCCCTAGATGATCCTCTGGGGCCTGCTGTCATCACACTGTTGCTTGATGAGTGTCCCCTTCCAGCAAAGGTTTAGTTATCTTTTGCAATCTTTGGCAGAAACTGGACATATTTTTTCAAGTGGCATTAGTGTCCTAAGGATATAAAAATGTTAGGAAATGTGTTCAAATTTGTGAAAGTGATAAACACTTCATCCATCATCTGTCTGATTTCTGACATAAGTGTTGGATAGGAATTTTTTTATAATTGCTACTCCTGCTAAACTACAAAGAGGAAGGTCATTCAACATGGCACACTGGGAAGTCTAGAAGTCATTATCAATGTTGCTCAAAGCTTAATGGGTTTTGAAAAATTAATTTTTGTTCTAAAGTATGTTCTTTGACCAAATTGTATGCATAACTTGCATTTAGGGTAATAAAATTATGGTCAGATACCACTCAGTTCAAGTCTTTTGAGCAAATAATGGTTTCTGCTTGACAAGTTTAGCTCAGTACCTTATACCTTGATCAAAGGTCGAGGTCTTCAAGACCCATTGATCAATAATCTCTTGAATCAACCATACTTTATTAGTGCTTACACAGAGGACTATAAAATATACCTGGGTATGTAGTGTGCCAATTTACAGTACTCTTTTTGCAAGATGTTTTGTGATAAAAAGTCAGCGAAATGAAGTTTGGAATCCAAGACTGAAGTTTATTTTATTACTAATAAACAAAATATTTCATTAACAATGTATGAAATCTACTTTAGATCATTTCTTGTAGTTGAAAGGTAAGAGTGGCATATTTTAGTCATGAAATTTTGTTTTGTTAGAATTATGTACATTATAATAAAATCAACAGTATTACTTAGTTGCATACAAACATTGCTAACTGTTTAGCAGGCATATTTGTTTATTGTGGTAGTTACCCACAGATTTTAATATCTTTTATAAATGATTGTAGTTGTTTATTTCAGTATAAATTGAACTATTTTGTACTTGTGTTTGTTGTTGTGCTTATGTACATTTATAATTTTATTTGTTTTTCAGTGAATGTATTATAATATGGTGCATATTCAATATTATTGCTAATATCACTTTGTACAAGTAACAAACCCTTTTCTGTCTTTTTCTCAGGAAGCCATTGCTGAACTGCGTGAAACCTTGTGTCTTTCCAAAAGTGGGCCAAACAAACTATTTTCTGAATGTTCCAGTCAGAGGAATATCTGTGTCCTTCTGGGATGTCTGGCAGAAAAATTGGCTGGTGAGGAAGATAATCATATTCTTATACTGCAAATTCACTATTATTTGTGGAATATCCATTATTTGGGATTCATGATTTTTTCAAAGCACATATTTCAAGACCCAATGAACAGTATATCAGTCTTTTGGGTAATATGACTTCACTCCCTATCATAAGCCTATCTTGGAACTTAATTAGAAAAGAAAAGTGTCAGATTTCGTAAAATAATGAAAGTTGATACCCATACAAATAAATGAATTCAGTGTACAAATCCAATTCTTAGAAATATATCTGGCCTTGTCCTTATTATTTTTATTATGAATAGATTTAAATCTAGAAAATATATCCTCTCAGTGTAAAAGCAAAGAATAGTTGAGAACTTTCTGGAATAGATGAAATCCATTTCAGCTGTTGTTCTTGGCAGCTAGATCTAGTCTGGAGTATGATTTGCATATTATTTAAAATGAACTACAGCAGTAGTCGCCCTTCATAATGTTGCTTTACAGTGAACTACAGCAATAGATGCTCTACATACTGTTGCTTTACAATGAACTACAGCAATAGATGCCCTTCATAATGTTGCTTTACAGTAAACTACAGCAGTAGTTGCCCTTCATAATGTTGCTTTACAATGAACTACAGCAGTAGATGCCCTATATAATGTTGCTTTACAATGAACTACAGCAATAGATGCCCTTCATTATGTTGATTTACAGTGAATTACACCAATAGATGATCTACATACTGTTGCTTTACAGTAAACTACAGCAGTAGTTGCCCTTCATAAAGTTGCTTTACAATGAACTACAGCAGTAGATGCCCTATATAATGTTGCTTTACAATGAACTACAGCAATAGATGCCCTTCATTATGTTGATTTACAGTGAATTACAGCAATAGATGATCTACATACTGTTGCTTTACAGTAAACTACAGCAATAGATGCCCTTCATAATGTTGCTTTACAATGAACTACAGCAATAGATGCCCTTCATAATGTTGATTTACAGTGAACTACAGCAATAGATGCTCTACATACTGTTGCTTTACAGTAAACTACAGCAATAGATGCCCTACATAATGTTGCTTTACAATGAACTACAGCAATAGATGCCCTACATACTGTAGCTTTACAGTGAACTACAGCAATAGATGCCCTTCATAATGTTGCTTTACAGTGAACTACAGCAGTAGATGCCCTACATAATGTTGCTTTACAATGAACTACAGCAATAGATGCCCTGCATAATGTTGCTTTACAATGAACTACAGCAATAGATGGCCTACATACCATTGCTTTACAATGAACTACAGCAATAGATGCCCTTCATACTGTTGCTTTACAGTGAACTACAGCAGTAGATGCCCTACTTACTGTTTCTTTACAGTGAACTACATCAATAGATGCCCTACATAATGTTGCTTTAAGTAAACTACAGCAATAGATGCCCTACATACTGTTGCTTTACAGTGAACTACAGCAATAGATGCCCTTCATAATGTTGCTTTACAGTGATCTACAGCAATAGATGCCCTACATAATGTTGCTTTACAGTGAACTACAGCAGTAGATGCCCCACATACTGTTGCTTTACAGTGAACTACAGCAATAGATGCCCTTCATACTGTTGCTTTACAGTGAACTACAGCAGTAGATGCCCTACTTACTGTTTCTTTACAGTGAACTACATCAATAGATGCCCTACATATGGTTGCTTTACAATGAACTACAGCAATAGATGCCTTACATAATGTTGCTTTACAGTGAACTACAACAGTATATGCTCTTCATACTGTTGCTTTACAGTGAACTACAGCAGTAGATGCCCTACATAATGTTGCTTTACAGTGAACTAAAGCAGTAAATGCCCTACATAATGTTGCTTTACAGTGAACTACAACATTAGATGCCCTATATAATGTTGCTTTACAGTGATCTACAGCAGTAGATGCCCCACATACTGTTACTTTATAGTGAACTACAGCAATAGATGCCCCTCATAATGTTGCTTTACAGTGAACTACAGCAATAGATGCCCTACATACTGTTGCTTTACAGTGAACTACAGCAATAGATGCCCCTCATAATGTTGCTTTACAGTGAACTACAGCAGTAGATGCCCCACATACTGTTGCTTTACAGTGAACTACAGCAATCGATGCCCTTCATAATGTTGCTTTACAGTGAACTACAGCAGTAGATGCCCTACATAATGTTGCTTTACAATGCAGCAGAAGTCATACATCTGCATACTCATGCCAAGGAAATTCCATATGGATATGTGAATTTTGTTAGTATTTTACAGTGGCTTAGTATTTCATTTAGATTCATAACGAATGTATAACGGGCCTGAATCATGTTTACATGAAAGGGCAACTGCTAGCCAGAATTTAGTTTTGCTAGACAAAAAGCATCCCAGAATAATGCCAATCTGTCATATGATATAGCTGCCATTACCAAAAACTAATTTAGTCTTTAAACAACTCCTTGTCATAAAAAACTGAACAGAATTAGCCAAATATATTAGAAAGTATCTTGAATTGAAGGTCTTTCAGTCTATTTAATAATGATACTGATCTGTCATAAGATCTGGCTTTTATTAATAAAACTTAACAAATGTTTGAACATTTTTTCTCAAAAACTGCTGAACAGAAATTTATCAAATTTGTCTGGAATAATTATTGTATTAAGGTCTTCAATTAATTCATGCAGATCAGCAATATGGTTGCTGTGAATAAAAATGAAAAATCTTTAATTGAATTCTCTTCTAAAAAAATACTGCTAAAAAGGATTTTATCAAAGTTTGACTGAGCATTGTTAGGTAAAGACCTCATCTTTAATTAAAATAATGATAATCAGTCATCAAATATGACTAAAGAAATCTTTAGTTTATTTTTTGAATATTAATTTTTGTGACTGGTGAAACTTGACATTTTCGTTCAATCTGTTTACAGTTGAGATCTACTTTGTTAAGTAGATTCAATGAACACTGATATGAAGTTATATTCTGTTTAAATTTTGATTTATCATCAAATTGCAGCATTTATATGTATGTGAGTGAAAAACATAATTTAAAGCATACTGTTACTAATGATATATCTTTCAAACACAAAATGTAACACTCTCTGATAGGTTATTAAAAGTAAGCTGCCCACATATAACTTTTATAAGTACTGGTGAGATCCATTTCCATTAAGACTTAAATAAGTGGATTACGAAAGGGGTCATATTTTGTCCAAAGAAGAATCATTGTTCTTTGTATATTTAAGTTTCTTGGTTTATAGGAGCAATGAAAATAATGAAAATTGATACTTTATGAAAAAAAGTAAATTCCCATTAGTATCAATGGTAGAATAACCTTCCAACAAGTTTTAATACAAATCAGCAAAATTTGAAGAAAATTTTACATTATTCTGTGTAACCAGAATTTTGGACAGATAAGAGCTCTATGGCCTACATGGGCCTCTTGTTTATTCATTTAAAACAACTTTACAGTTATCCCTAGGGTTTAGGGTTGGTCCTTGGTGTTATGCCTCATAACATGATCCTTAACAATAACTATTACTTTATACATCATTTAACTCTTTTTCTCATGTACATAAATGACTTGTCCTTATATGCACAAGATTTCATACTTATGCAGAAAAGCAAAACATTAGAGATGATGTGAATTGTCATTTTGAATTTATCCATTTAGGCATGAGAAGGAACTATTTGTAAGGAGGAAAAATAATTGGCCTTGTATTAGTTTTCTTTAAGTTTAAAATGTCTGTACTTATTTAGACCAAGATATAAATCCCTACTGGCTGTAGAGTATATAATTTGTATATCCAATAAAGTTCTCTCTCTTTCCTATAAAATGCGCTACTATGGAGTTCTGGATCAGATTTAATAATTTTCATTGTCTGATATTTAACATACTCTATGTTGTGGTCGGTAAATTAAAATGCTTAGACACTGGGGAATTTTTATGATTATGGATATCCCTCAAGTGCTCTTTTGTTATCACATGGAATTCACTTTTAATCTCACCTATATATTGTTTACCACATTTTGTGCAGGTGAGTAAATATATTATATTGTGCGTGGTATAGTGTCTTAGTTTTGATTTATATTTGAGGTTAGTAAATGAACTTATGAATATTTTAAAGATTGTACTAGTTTTTCTTGATAGAGCAGAAAAACTCTGATTTTCTGGAAAGCAAATTATTATTATATTCCTAATATGTGTTTTACACAGTGTATTTTCAAAATTGATCCCAAAGTAAAACATAGTGAGTAAAAAAAAGTCTGTAAATTGTTTCCTTTGTTTTATTGGTGTTTGTTAAATTCTTAAGCACATTTGATGGCTAGGTATATTACATCTAATGGCATGGCATAATAGTTTCAAATCTTCACACTGCAAGAAGGAAATACAGGTTACAGTTATCTACCTTTCTCATGGCATGATCCATGTAATGTACTTTGATTTATTAATTTTTATCTCTGATTAACAACAGTATACTAAGTACAGTCATGTGACTTAATTCCAATTTAATTTAATTTAATCATTCTAAAGCCAATGTGATTTACTTTTCTATAATAAATGTTCCAAAGGAACATATGAGTTGTATGTTCTTATTTTCACAAATGTTCTACAATAATTGTGTTATTGTTTTTTGCAGGTCCTAACAGTCTGGCCTTATTGACCCATGAGGTTCTTGAGTATCTTGTTACAAATCTCGTAAGCTAAAAACTTTTTAAATTAAATATTGCAATGTATACAGTAAAACCTATCTATAGAGGACAGTCAAGGGACATGTAAATTATGTTCTTTTTAGACAAGTATCTTTTATATGAAGGAAACTTTCTGCTGCAATCTGAAATTATTCTGTATATTTACCCATGTGTATTAGGGTTTTGGGTTTGAATCCTACTATGGGATTAGCCTGTGTATGTTACAGTTTTCTGGGTCATTGTGTGAACTACTGTACTCCAATTGGCACATGACCAGATGACCTACTTCTGTTGCTGTGGCATGAAACACCAAACCAAGCCAAGACTTATGACAGCATCTCATGAATTTGTATGTCAGTGTTTATAACTCGAAAGAAATCTTTTGTGTGTGTATGTGATTTGAATTTTTAGCGTAGCTTTAGCAGTTTTTCAGTCATATCACTAGGATGTCTCCTGTGTGGCAGTTTATAGTGATGTCAGCACTGGTGCATCATGCCGAAGACATGTAGCATGATGTCCCACCCATTCACATTATCCAGACACAAGGCCGACCAGTCCTAACACTAACCTCTTAATGATGTGCTACTATACTATACTCCAATTGGCACATCACCAAATGACCTACTTCTGTTGCTGTGCCAAACCAAGCCAAGAGTTAATAACAGTATCTCATGAGCTTGTATTTCAGTGTTTTGACTCTAAAGAGATCTTTAATGAGGTAACTAAAGTCCCCAGTGAAAACAATTGTTTATTTTACATTCTTAAATCAGAATCAGGCAGAAGACACTTTGTATAGATACCATCACTCATAGCAACTATTTGAGCAAGATACCCCCTCCCAACATGTTTGATAATACAGTCTAAATTTGTCATAATACCATTTATATACAGTGAAAATATGTGTGTTTATGTATGTATGTATGTATGTATGTATGTATGTATGTATGTATGTATGTATGTATGTATGTATGTATGTATGTATGTATGTATGTATGTATGTATATATGTATGTATGTATGTATGTATGTATGTATGTGTGTGTGTGTATGTGTGTGTGTGTATGTATGTATGAATGTATGTATGTATGTATGTATGTATGTATGTATGTATGTATGTATGTGTGTGTATATGTATGTATGTATGTATGTTTGTATATGTGTGTATGTGTTTATATATATATATATATATATATATATATATATATATATATATATATATATATATATATATATATATATATATATATATATATATATATATATAGTAGGAATTTAATTTCTCTAACCTGTATCATATTATTATTTGCATTAAACTATTAAATTCAGCCCATTATTATCAAGATTCTACTATAGAATCCAGGGATAGCACAGTCTCTTCTGTCTGGTATATGTTGATAATTTTTTGTAATAAAAAAAATCCTATATACCTTGATTTCTTTCAAAAAAATCTGGAATGAATGTGTATATATATGAGTTATTTACTAGGTCATAATGCAAGTGTGTTTGCTACGTACAAGCTCATATAACACTGAGTCAGTGCCATTTTTTGGTGATGCATGCTTAGTTGTGATGGTATATGAGCTGGTTCATGTAGGCAAGGCGATGGGTGCCATTTACTCGTAGACCTTGGTTCGAAACTATATATATATATCGAGAGAGAGAGAGAGACAGAGACAGAGACAGAGAGAGACAGAGACAGAGAGAGACAGAGACAGACCTTTTCTTCCTGTCTAGGGAGGGTTCATTGAAAAATTTTTACTCAAAAGTGAAGTCAACAAAAATGTTTAATGAGAGTAACACAACTAAGAAACTGGTAAGCTGTTATTAGTACAAAATATTCACTTGGATAAGACAAACATACTCCTGCAAGAAAACACTTATTGCTTGCACTCTTGTATCATAACAGTTAGATACTGACATTATTTTTTGATGGCTTGTTGCTGGATCTTTTCAACAAAATGTCTCAGAATGTAATAGACTGTTTCAATGTTAAATAAATTAAATAGTGATTTGAAATCATAGAGTTACTTCAACAGATGAGAGTTGAAGATATGCTTTGTATTCATTTAACTGAGGTTACCAATGTGGTGGGAGTTAGCTGCACAACAATTTGGAAGATGTATTTACTTCTTCAAGCATTTCCTGCATAATTACCAAAACGATTGCCTCAGCATACTGTTAAATTACGAATATTCAGATGTTCAAAATTTTGCTTTTTTTACTAACTTTCCACCTAAATAATGTACAAATAATTTTTAGAGTATTATTATTACTTTGCCAGCCCTATATTATTTTTATTATTATTATTATTATTATTATTATTATTATTATTATTATTATTATTATTATTATTATTATTATTATTAATATTATTATTATTATAGCAATTTATATATGTCATTACCTAAGAGGGGTGATAGACTTCAAAATACACTATTGTTATTTCCATTTTTGAACTTAGCCATGCTCAGCAGTTATCTGGCAAGTACTGACTTAAACTCCAGTATATAACCTTTGCTTTTTAACCACATGAACCAACCAGAATTGGCAGAACAAATCTGCCAACAAATCAGATGTGGCAAACCTCAGTCTAATGCAGTTCTCATGATATCAGCCACATATCTCAGTATACAAAATATTATCACATTTTATATCTTACTCTGTACAAAACTCTGAGACAAAAACTCTGTATCCTAATTTGGCTATATAGTTATTAGTAGCAGAACAACAGCTTTCGAATGGATAAACTGTGGCAAACCAATGACAGGGTAAAATGGTACTAAAAGAATTGCGATTATTAGGGAGGTTAAAACTATGCACAAAACAAATTGCATTATGCAAAAAATCTAAGTTTTTATATAAAGTCGGTATATTTTAGATATTATTTTGGGACAATAAGTTTACTGTGACTTCATCAGAATGTAAAAGGATATGAATCACATATCTGTAATATCAAACCATCAAGGTCAAGGGTCACAAACAAACAAAAATAGTGTCCATAAGAACATAACTTGATCAATGAAAAGTTTATCATGAAAAATGAACAGACTAAAACTTCAAATTTAATACACATATCATGTTCCCATCAAGCAACCACATGATGGAGAAAACACATTTGATATGAAATGGTGCAACACAGGCATGTAATTTGTGCAAGAAACTGCGCTGAAGGGAAGATATCAAACCTTGACAAGCCAAGTGTGATATAATGATTCAACATGGTAATAGCTAAAACTTATTGACAGATTTCCTGCAGACATAATAAATGTGGGATTAGTCAACTAGTAATTCAGTATAAATTGACTCCATGGACGACAGGAAGTCTGAGAACATGCCTACTATGTAAATATGGAGAAGCTTTATGTTAAAATTCATGTAACAACAGAACAACTAATTTGCCACAACTACATGCTCTTGTGCTGCCCAAGGTCCAGTGAGCTAAACATGTAACACTGTTAACTTAAAACAGGCATCTCTGATAACATATGGAGATTTCAAATACAGTAGTAAATATCCACCCCAATCCCATTACAATACATACATACATACATACATACATACATACATACATACATACATACATACATACATACATACATACATACATACATACATACATACATACATACATACATACATACATACATACATACATACATACATACATACATACATACATACATACATACATACATACATACATACATACATACATACATACATACATACATACATACATACATACATACATACATACATACATACATACATACATACATACATACATACATACATACATACATACATACATACATACATACATACATACATACATACATACATACATACATACATACTTGACTTTTCCAAGGGATTCCTGAAAGTTTCCTTTTTTATAGAGGTGACATTTAATATGTGACATTTTTTTAATAAATGGCAAAGCTATGAGCTTAAATATATTTTTCTTCTGTGTCATAAGTTTGTACCTAGTATTTTTCCAGGAAAGGACATTGTTTTTATTATGTATCAGTCTTGTTTCTGAACTGAAGATTGGAAGCTTGCATGTGCCCTTCATACCCAACCCGGAAAAGGTCACATCAAGTTTATTATATTCAGCAGCTTTTAAAAATAGAGCCATCAAACAAATTGTAGTTCTTTTCAAATAAACTACATTTTGTGTGCATTTTTTGAATATTTTTCATCATCTCCCACCACATTAGAAAGTTGTATCTAATGACATGACATAGTTTTAACATTGATGACAAGGTAATAAATGGGCCATAGAGAAGCAGTGGTAGTGAGTCAGATACAATTCATAGACAATACATTTTATGCCTGAAAGGGAATGTAGCATCTTTTTATTGCTGAAGGTTACAAGTGCTTGTTTGTCTTGCTGCCAGTATTTGGTTGGAACACATTCAGGCATTGCATGGCATGATGGGATATCTTGTATTTTCATGTGTTAATAATATTTAACATGTGAAAATATAGAGGAAAAAAATATGCCAAATATTTAACAAATATTATTCTTTATTTCTTGGGCAAGTATATAATAAAACTCATTATTATGTAAGGGACACATGAACATTTATTTTAACAGTCCCGAACCTTTGATTAAATTTTAAATATTGAATAAGTACCAGAAATACATAAGATATATCTGTTTGAATAAATATATTATTTAAATGAGTAATCCAGTTTGAATTATTCTATTGTCTATTCTGCAGCATGCTGGAATTGAAAATTCTTTTGATCATTGCTACCCAAATGTAATCTTTGAGAACCATTACTTAAAAATAATATTCATTTGATATTCATGTAAAATTTTATCTTTCAGTCAGTACATAACCCACCTGTCATTATATTGCATTCCTTAGTGGCTCTGGAAAAATTTGCACAAACAAGTAAGTTGCATTTAGTCTTCATTTTTGCCCCAAAATATAAAGATTTCAGTAGAAATATACTCAGATTATTCTCACTGAAATAAGTTACAAATATGACCATAGTAAATTTAGGTGTAAGAAATAGGGGTCACAAAATTAGTTTTGTCACAATGAGCTTTACTGTAAATAATAAAGCCTATTAGTGCCAACTACAAGTGAAGTCCAAACAGTGACATCTATCTGCATGTCTGTTATCCATTTCTGGCAATAATTTGGTTTACACAGTCTGCCCTTACCAGATTTTGTTAATGGCTTGTATATGTGGCATGGAAGAAGACTATTGATTGGGAGGGTCAGAGGTCAAAGTCATTGTGGCTGAAAGAAGAAATGTATGTCAACAAAAACTAAGATTGTGCATGGCTTTACACATTGGAAAGGAAAGAAGCCAGTTTGGATTCTGAATGTCTGAGGTAATGGTCACTGATAAAAGTAAGAAAAATGTTTTTTTCTTTATAATTTTAGTTCAAGATTACATGCTTTAATGAAAGGTTTTGGAAGTTGAGCACTTAAAGTAAGAATGTGGCATATTAAAGGTCAAAGTTTAAAGTCATTATGACTTGAAGAAAAATGGGTTTTGCTGAGAAAACTTCATTTAGTGTAAATTCCTTGACCAAACTTTATGAATGGCTTGCCATAGTGTAAGAAGGAGACCTACATATTCTGGGTTCTGAAGGTCAGAGATCAAGGTCATGGAAAATTGCATAAGAATATAATTGTTTATGCTCAGTAAATTTAGTTCCAAGAAACCACACTGTGACCAAAGATCACGGTCACTGAGACCTGTTGGTCAGTAATCTCCAGAGTTGATGATACATACAAGTGCCTGCAGACGACTATTAAACATGGGACAGCTTATAATGTACCTTTTATGGTACTTTTTTTACATTACGTTATCAACTTGAATTTTTGAAATATTTTGCATAGTTTTTATTAATTAACTAACTTTGAAAATGAAAGAAAATTTATGTCAGCATTCTTGAAATAAAGTTACAGCCTTTAGCTTGTAAAAATTCAGAATGTTAATACTGGTATTCCGAACATAATAGGGGAAACAAAATTCAGTTTGAAAGATTTTCTTAATTTTGTAGCATTAATGACAGATCAGTATTAGATTGAGCTTGAACTTAACTATCAAGTTTTTCAATGGCAACCCCAAATTTTGGTTATGGGGAAAAGAGACTGTATAGAACATTTTGCATAAATTAAAAAAGTGATTCTTTTAGCGATTTATAAAGGTAAAATTTCAATGGTGAAATGGAAAAGCAAACTGCTTTCAAAGTGTTTCAGAACTATTCAATAATTAAAAATGACTGGAAAGAGTTTGATATTCTAAATCAAAAAACTTTTTATGTACAGTCCGCTCATATGAAGATGAGGAGGTGTAGTGTGAAAACAGAGTTTACAACACTGCTTTAGATGTTGAGGATTATACAAAATATCAAAGTTCTTATATGAGTTTGAGGTTTATGTATAGAATATATAGATAATTTATATTGAGCATATGTTATTAAATTAATTTACTTGAAGTGAATAATGTCAGCAGTGTAATAAGTCTTTTTATCATTAATACCATCACCTTCACCACTGTCATCATCATGTCACGTAATCTTGTCACTATCACTGTTGTTACCGTAATCATCATCTTATCAAGATATGATGAATATACATAAGAGCCAATGATACTGCTTATTATAAACTTTTTTTTATTTTAAAGAAACAATACACGGGTTGTTTTATATTTGAACCACATAAGTGTTTTTCGGTAAGTACACATTTTCTTTATGTCAGTTACTGATAAACAACCCCTGTGTGTAAATTATGATAACATTTCGTATTTAAAGTGTTCACTTCTATTTTCAATATTATCTAGGTGAAAACAAAGCCACAATAACCCGTGCTCTTCAGATGTCCAATCCTAGGCCCCTGGAAAAGCTAGAAACCTGGTGGCACAATGATGATTTTCTCCGCAGGGAAGTTGGCTTCTGTTCTCAATGGTGCTTAGACAATCTTTGTAAGTATTGAGTTCTGTAAGATTAGATGTCACTTTCTGAATTGTAATAAATATCCACAAGTAGATTCATGTATGGAAATATATTTCATTATCATATAGAACTGCATAATCATATTAAACATTTAACACTGAAATTCACATTTTCATTGATAAATTTAAACGTACTATATTTTATGGCTGTAGTGCAGCATTTTCTCCAGTCTCTGTTTGAATAAACTGTATCTTCAAATTTATTTTTTTACCTTAATTTTGATTGTTAGTAAATGTCAAATGAAAATTGTGTGAAAATTTCATCATCAGAAGGTATATATCTACACTCTGAAAGTTACACCAAATTATGCTTCATGCATGTAGCTTAAACACTCCTCCAGTATCCTCAGATTTTGGTTAATTTTATGATAATTCCTTATAGTTGAAAGTTTAATTGATATATTAAAATTGTACATGCTAAAAATATTATCTATGACGACTGCATATTTGATTGTGTAGTTGCACATGCCATTTTTGCAATTTCATTTTACTGAATTTTAGAGATTCTTGAATCTTTCATGACTGCATTAACATTGATATGATTTTCATTACCCAATATCTTGTTCATAATCTTGTAGACTTGCTTGTGATGTCATTATTACCTTGCTATTATGGCTGAGTCCATTTTTTATTAACTTGGTTAGACAATTGTTTTTAAAATTATGAACATGGTAGAAAGAATTCATAAATTGTGTTCTTTATTAAAATTCACTAGCAGTGCTGTGGCTTCCTTAGTAGCTTGGTAAAAAACTTATTTTCATCTTAGAGCACTGAGCCAATTTTAATTAAACTTGGTAAGAATAATGCTTTGGACATGCAGTCAGAATTATGTCTACATAGCACCCTTAGCTGTGATGGGATTTCATTAAAACTAGATGGAAAACTCATTTCTAACTTAATTTCCAGAATGGCTTGGCCATTTTAGATCAGACTTGATAAGAATATTCCTTAGAATCTGCTGTACTTGAAGTTTCTTTAGCATGGCTTCCCTAGCAAGGGTATAACTGTTGATAGCATTGTCATTAACAACTTTCACCAAAACTAAATGACAAGATCAGACTAACTTCACTAAGAAGAGTCCTGTATGAGTACTTTGTACATACTTACAAAGGTACCAGTACATCATCTAGTGAATTTGAAGTTGCTCAGAGTAAAAACACTGTTAAGCAGGTCAAAATTACTTTCATTATCCTGCCATGTGCTGATGCCTTATTACTACTATATATTGTTGATGAATATATGTCAAGTGAGGGATGTTAGGTCCAGTTAGGTCTCTTGTCATTTGATTGTTCTTGGTGAAATTTCAGAAGGATCTAATTTATTAAAAGAGATACATATTTTCCAGGTAATCATGGTTTAATTTGGAGGATTAAAAACAATTTCAAGTATGGGTCTAATGACAGAGGATAATATACGATAATATTATTGTGAACAAGATAATAATATAATATGATAAGATATATAATTGTTTATCCATGTTTGAAATTCATTAATTTCTGATATATTTTTTCATTTCACTGTCTGGATACCAGTCACACCTGAGGTATGTTTCAGTAGTTATATTTTATAAAAAAATGTGTATCTATGTTGCTTGCTTTGTTGTGGATGTAAGCATAACTTTGATAGTAACTTATTGGAGGCACTATATTTTCTGCATGGCTTCAGACACTTTGTTTATAGACACCAAAGGGAAAGTGCAAAATAATTTTGTGATGTATTGTAATTGTTGGACATTGTTTTAAAACAATTATTTTAGAAAGAGAGACTAACATATCTTTTAGAAATTGGAAGAATGTCTTGCTTATAATTGGTAATTGCCTTGACAAGATACAGGTATGTATAAAATTGTTCAGAATTGTAAGAATCACATTTCACTAGTCATTGAATAGTTGTCACTGATATAACGAACAACATTTGTTTCAAACTGTATCACTTACCTGTAGAGGTTAGATCTCAGTCATAAAATCAATTTAAGACTGTCTCCCATTATTAAAAGAAAAAGTCATTGAAATCAAAGTCTTCATCTTGAAAATTTTGTTTAATGCTTGTGGCTAATACTAAAACCTAACCGCCCAGTCCTGGACCAGATGCATATAGGAATTAGTTCAGTGGTTAAAAATTATTTTTGAAAAATAACTTAGCACAAAATAGATCTGTATTTCATGTGTTTTAGATACTGTTATGAATTTATAAGCACTGGAACACAATTTAGTTCATTATTAGTCTTTTATCATTTGTTATACTGAACCTCATCAACTGGCTTTGGTTCATTGGTCATACTCTTCCACCTGCAACAGAAATACATTGCTTCTTTAACTATGTAGAAAATTACAACCCAAATTCATATCTTTCTTAAATTTTGTATTTATTTAATCACAAACTTTGCTGCAACCAATCCCAGCAAAATATATGCAGGATGTCATTGGTGCTGTATGATGATAAGAGATACAAATAATTACTCTTTTCTTCATATGAAAAGTTTTTGTTTTTTCAGTATGCTTGCATTTTCCTGTGGATACACCAAAAGCACCAAGGCACTATTGGTTTTCATTAATTAATTTAAATGCAAAGTTGGAAAAATATTTTCTGTGTGAATTACATGAGAGCCAAATATAGTATTTATGAATTTGATTGCTTTTGCTTGGATTTGTTTTGTTCATTTGTTTATTGGACACTGAATTAAATGGTATTTTTGGACAGAAAAATACTTATTTTTGCCCTCCACGGACAGAAAATATGCTTGCAAAAGAAACCCAAAACAAGATCTTTGAAAACATGAAGTACCTCAAGACCGAAAATTTTGGTTTGGTCATTTAGCTGTTTTTTGTTTTCCATGATCACAGACTAGATAATGTAATACACTTGGACTGAGTCATTTGAGTAGTGCCTAGTATTCAAGTAACTAAAGTCTTAATTGAAAAATAAGGGAGATCACTATCTTAAAGTTTGGAAATTTTGCTGTGGTTAAACATTTTAAGCTTTTGCATGTAACCTAAGTCCAAATAAATGTTACAAAACTATTATATGCTTGTTTGTATTGCTACAAAATGTCAGCAGTATTAAGCATTGTATGTTTTCACAAGTTATTACTGAATAGATTTTCATTTAATATTTAGGAAAATTTAGCCAAACATTTTTAAATCATACATCTGCTGAGTGTTGTTTTAAACATTAATTTTGTTATATGGAAATACTTTCATAATCTCAAAATCTGAATAAAACAAAGTTTGTATGTAATAAATTATAACCCTATTTTGTTTTAAAATGACAGGAAGCTATACTTCCTCTTGAGGCATACATTTTGTTTCACTGCCACATAGGGGAGAGTTATTGTACTGCACCAGATTGCCATATCTGCACATAACACATACATGTGTACATGCCTTTCTTTCTATACCCTAGGCAAGAGATTGGAATAAGTTTCATAGCTCTTACTGGCACCTCTCAGGAAGGCAGTCAAAGGGGTCTAACTTTTTTACATGAATATAAATTAGTTGTACCTACATAGTTAAGCCTTTGTGTTTAACTCCAGGTTTTTGTTACTGTTACGTGACAAGGTCTTGTACTCAATAGCAAAGAAAAGAGTGAAAGCCAACAAGCTTTGTATATTTTAACAAAACAATTTATTTCCCTAGACAACAATGTAAAAATTGGTAAATAGGACTTATAGTTTGCGAATATAATCCAAAATTTGATTCTAACATTGGAAACACAAGTCTTATCACTAAATAGTCCTATTAGAATCCAGCTTCGAGTCCTGGCGAAGTACAAATATGGAAGGTGATGACATCAGATATGGTACACGTGAATCACAGTCCTTTGTTTCCGAATAATTCTAGAATAAATTTCCATTAATATCTTTCGGAATTTTTATAAAAAAAAGTCAACTTGTTCAAATTAATAAATCCAAAAATAAGACAAAGAACAAACAATCTGGCAACATATAAAAAAAATAATACACCTTGTTCCTTCAAGGTGTTTGAATAAATCTACTTGAAAAAAATACTAAGATTGCATATTTAAAACCACAGACATCATTAGTTGTTGTTGTTGTTGTGGGGCTTAACGCCATTTTTCAGCATATGATAGACTATACATGGCAGCCAGAATTAATTGTGGAGGATGAAACCGGTAAATCCGCGGAAAGAACCAACATCCCACAAGAAGTTACTGGCAAGCTTTCTCATATCCACATTTGCAAAATTTTGGACTCAAACCCATGCAGTGATCCATAATGGTAGCACTTTAGACCACTCGGCCACTCAGGGCTTCTCCAGATATCATTTCAAGTCTTGTGAGATTGGTCATGTGGTTTCTTACTACACTAGCTTGATCACATAAACCAAATTGTCCCCACTTAAGAACCAATCATGAAAAGGTTGTTTACACATAGTGATCATGCAAAGAAAGTATGCCCCTGATACTGACCAATCATTTTAACTTCCTGTTGACACTGTTACCAGCGCAAGATGAACTTAATGATATAATATAATACTTCTTCGTCTTAAATAAACAAATGTTGTTATAAGAATATATCTCAATACTGAAAATGAATCCTGACAAAAATATTCATTGCAATAAAATACAATGAAATAAAAAGAATTTAAAACTTACAAGCAGTGTAATCACGTGTTTTAAGTTTATTTCTCAAGCTCAGTTCTTGCTAACATCATAAGAGTACTGTATACATTCCTGTTAGAAACCACACCCTTATAGCAATATATCATTGTGGCCTGTTTCACATTTAGTTGATTCAGCTTTTTGCAGTTAGCTAATGATTACATAGGTTATTTGCATGTTAAACCAGGAATCATGAAATTTAGTCAGCAGATGCATCTTGAAGGGTTATCATCATTAATTTATTTCCAAAACTGAACAAATTATGATAAAGAAACAAAGACAACACTGTTAAAAAATGTTAGTTCAATTTATAGCCAGCCAATCAAATAGTAATATTGAAGCATTTTATTTTATAGTGATGAGATGCAGAAACTGGTAATTTAGAATAATGAATAATGTGCCATCTAAAAATATGACATGAGCTAATTTTATCGAATTGGCAACATGTGTCATGGAATAAACACTGGTATATTTTGTCTCATAATAATTGCTGTGCATTCTCTATTTTTCATTGTTTGGATTCTATGATGATGCAAATGACAAATTCAAAGACCTAACAAACAATATCTCTTCTGTGAGTATATTAAAACCACAGTATAAACAAAATGTCTATTTTTACAAAAGTTAATACCCACAGAAATTATTTTATCAAATTCTGTTTTTCAGGGTCGACAGTATTCCTATCTAAAAGAAGATCTAACTAATATTAATGTGATGTTGAATTCAAATGATGTTAGTGAATACTTGAAAATCTCTGCTGATGGGTTAGAGGTAAGTCTAATTATTATCATTTTACATCAATTTGTAGTTAGCATCTTTGAACTTTTACATGCAGCCACTTGCTACATAAGAGAGGGAAATTAGTTATTGTAAAATAATTTGATCATCTCTTAAAATATTTTATTATTATTATTTATTATTATTATATTATCATTATTATTATGTCAAACATGGTTATTGCAATTACGTTGAGGTGTGTCAAAAAAATCATTGACATAAACGGGTCCCAAGTTATCCGGGTTTAGTTGATAAATCTACTGCAGAAAAATGACTATGCATCTGCAGTACTAAAAATGAGGAGTTTTATTTTTAAAAACAAATGGCATTTCTAATGCACAATGAAAATAAAAATTCAATCTTGCCTGTTGGAGAAAAAAGATTGGAGGTCTTTTAAATGAGATTAAGTAACAAGTCACACATTTTTACAACAATAAGTTGCTGCAATAATAGTGGTTTAAACTTGTTTTTATTTCCCGGTGAATAGCTTGATCCCTTTGGTAGCCTCAGCAAGAAAATAATTTTCTCAGGCTATCCAAATCTAGGCCAAATTAGTGGCAGTTGGCACACAGTCCCTAGATTGGAAATACCTGAATTCATACCAACACCTGTGATTCCAAAGGTGATACAAAAAGAGAATCGTTGTGTTGCCTTATTCCACCACTCAGATGGGAGAAGTAGTGGATCAATGACCTCATCAATCTCACAAATGGAATTTCCACAAAAAAATAGAGAATTTCCCTCATCTAGTCAAACAACCATGATGGCAGTTGTTTCAAATCCAGAGCTACTGAACCTACACATCTGGATCATCAAAAATAAACAGTTCTCACAATCACTTGTCAAAAGAAGTTTTCAAGCAAGAAGATCCTCCAATCTGAAACTGTACAGAAGCAAATCAAATATTTGGGCAAAGTGGTGTAGACAAGAATACATTATGCACCTACAGGCATCAATATCTGAAATAGATGACTTCCTTTTTTGGCTTTTGTAAAAGAAAAAAGTTAGCACTCCATGATCACTGACACCTTTTATAATCACGGAAGAGAGGATATTAGATAAAATGAAACTTATTGGACCTCCTATCTAACTTTGAGTATGCACTGCCAAAAGTGTTGGCTTTGTGACCAAAATGGAAACTATCATGGGCACTAGCCTGGTTGAACAAAACACCAATAGAACCATTTTCAGGGACATTTTTGACTCGCCTTTCTTGAAATATCTGCTTCCTCATCACATTTGTGATAGTAGGCAGAATCAGCGAGTTACATGCAGTTCTGACAAGATGGATCAATTTCATTTATGACAGTTCCCTCTTTAATCACCAAGAACAGGCTCCTGCTAATGGATAACCAGACTTTTGTACTGAAAGTTAAAGAGATGTATCTCACTCCATCTCTTACCTATTCACCTAACGTATTTTGTATATTTAAGGAAGAAACTAATTTTTCTTGTAATGTTTCTTTGCGAATACTTACCAAGTCATAATACACAGATACCCTCCAAGCCTCATAGTCCAGTAGTAACTGAGATATTCATAGGTTTTACCACCAGTCCCTATATCAAGGAGAGATCACTCTGCCTGTCAACTAATTGGGCAGATAACCGTTAGCACTTTTTATCAGAAAATGTTATCTGGAAGGGCATATTTACAAGGTAATTGTAGTTCTCTGAAGGTCTTATGATTAGGTAAATGTTTGTGAGGAAACATATTTTACTAGAAAAAATTAGTTAATTCCTAGGTCTTGGGTAGCAGTTTGGAGTGGGTATCAGGACACCTTCCCTCTGGAAAGGGGCTAACTTTGCACAGGTACATTACTTGTACATTCTTATTAAAATGTTTGTATTTAACTCAGATTTTTGTGTTGTGTATATGTACTGTCATACTTGAAACTTGATGATGGGATGCATATTGATAAATCTGTGATTATGATTTTTAACATAACTTTAACAGTTGTTCATTCATATTGCTATGATGTCTGCAATGTGGCAATTTATAGTGATGTCTAGTAGTGGGGCATGATTCCGCAGACATGTTGCAGAATGTTCCACCCAATCACATTATCCTGACACCAGGCCGACCAGTCCTAACACTAACCTCTTAGTCTCATCTTAAAAGGAGCTTACTTCATGCATTACTACTTGTACTTCAGCATCATTGAACTTGGTGAGGAATTGCCTCTTGATGAGTATCACAGAAATTGTGTGCAGTAAAATATTTATGCATTATATATATTATATATGCCACAGCCAAATGACCCAATGCATCATTTTTTGAAGCATATTTCCTGAATAGGATTTTCTAGAGACAACTTTTTGTATAAAAATGACTTGTTAACCTGAAAGCCACACTCAACTTTGATCTTTTTACAGTATGTTGTAAAATGACTAGCTCAGTTAAACTTATGTATGATATGGGTAAATAATTCAGTTGAAACAGTTGTTGTTGTATATAATTATGTTTTATCAACAATTTGAAAGCCAAAATGTATTTTGTCTTTGTATTGATGTCATAAAATCTGCTATAAACTGGTCATTGATTTACTTATACATGGAATAGCCTTTCATTTAGTATGGGTTTTGACCTAAATCTTACATTTTTTTGTATAAAGATAGTCACCTATATGCATTCAAAATAGTTTTTTCATTTCTTCTGTTTTCAGGCCAGGTGTGATGCCTCCTCATTTGAAAGTGTTAGGTCAACATTTCAAGTGGACTCTGGGGTGTGGTACTATGAGGTTACAGTTATTACAGCTGGTGTCATGCAAATTGGCTGGGCAACCAAAGATAGTAGTTTCCTTAACCATGTAAGTTAAGATCATAACGAGGGCTGTATATAACATGTTTGTAGACAATCTTAAAATCATTGAAAAAGTGAAGAAAAAAGTAATTTCACCCTTGATTTATCTTTTAACTGTTTGGTATTGCAGTTGATAATATGCAATTAACATGTCATAAAAGGTTATCTGCCCTTGGCAGATAATACTATCTTAGTCTGCCACTGTTTACATAAAAATTAACTTTAAAAGTATAATCTATTATTTAGTGTTAAAATGTAATGATAGAATTTAAATAAACCAAATTTCATGTGTGTCATTTTGTTGAGAAGACATTTGCCTGGCTGAGTTTCGCTTTTTTTCACTCATCAGAATGTTTCAGAGTGAAGTCCCCTTTAAGCGTAGAAGTTTGATTATGACTCTCCATAACTTGTGAAGTATGCTATTGTCTAAACATGATAATTGTAAAGGGTTTCATATAAATAGATGACAGGTCAGGTTTTGTACATTTTAGTGATGTGTGGTCCTGATTGACCTAAAATGTTTGCTGTTACATCTAGAATGTAGGTTTCTTACAATTTTACTAGCTATGCAGAGATATTTATGTCCTCTGTATTAATTTATTGTTTACTTAATCTTTATTTAGCTCTTACAAGGTATAAAAAAAGAGTATGAAGAATATTTTGTTACACTGTCTAGTGGTTTTTTTAATACCAGATCATATCATCTACCCACCAACACATTCCATCGATCCAATTATGCACCGGACCATTCTGGTGGCCTAGTGGTTAGAGCATTTGCCTTGGATGCAGGAGTTCATGGGTTCAAACTCCAGTCAAGTCACACCAAAGACTTTAAAAAATGGTACTAACAGCTGCCTCGCTTGACACTTGGCATTAAGATGTTAGGACTGGTTGGCCTGTTGTCAAAACAATGTGACTGGGTGAGACATCATGTCTGCAGCATGATGCCTCAGTGCTAGACATCACTATAAACTGTCACACTTTAGTCATCGTAGTGGTATGACTGAAAAAATTGTTATAGCTATGTTAAAAATCTAAATCACACATACAACACTTGCACACACCAATTATTCACCAACCCCTCCATCCATCCTTCCGTATTTTAATCAGTGTATCCATCAATCAGTCCATTACCATGCCTTGAACAGTGTTTTTGGAATATACAGATAGAGATATAGTGTCAAGCAAATGTGATAGAGATATAGTGTCAAGCAAATGTGATAGAGATATAGTGTCAAGCAAATGTGATAGAGATATAGTGTCAAGCAAATGTGATAGAGATATAGTGTCAAGCAAATGTGATAGAGATATAGTGTCAAGCAAATGCTACCAGAATTGGATAGCTACTAATAAACAGACTTTTTATCATGCTGTTTCAATTCATCTGAAGGTCTTGAAGCAAAGACAAAACCGTCTAATTTTGTGGTCATCTTTTTATAGAAATTAATTAGATTATACACATTTATATATTTGCTGTGCATACATATGCTGAATTTTGCATAGATGCAAATTTACTTATGCAGATTTGTTTTGTACATATGCATGTAAATTTATACACTAGTGATGAGAACTGGGCAATATTAACTGTTCACAATTCTACTCAACACTTACTTGGCAGGACCAAGGGAAATAACTCTTTCAGTATTCATTGGTTTCTTGCCCTGCTCTTGATTCCTGGAGACCAGTCTCTCTGATAACTCAAAATAGTTGTGATCCCAATATTAGCAGCAAGCATTTGCCACTTGGTCTCATCTTTCCTCTACAGGCATTGGCATAACTTTAAAACTGCAGAACCACATCTAAAAACTACAGTGCTTCCTGATTATACTTAGAGTTGACCAACTGCATTCTAATCTATTGAGAAAAATGATTCTGGATTAATAATTCACCTAATCCATTCTTTTCTTTGGAAAAATGCTAATATAGCAAGAATTCTCCTAATCTATCCTTTTCACTTTAAAAAAAAATGCTTGTATACTAGAGTTAAAAATTGCTATTATATCAAGTATTCCCTTAATCCATTATTTGCATTTGTTTAAAAATGTAACCATACTGAGTGTTAATCCTTTCCCTCATAGAGTGTATGGCTTTTTAGGCTTTCGATACACATGTAGCAAAGTTACCCAGTGCAATCCACTAAGCATAGGCTTGTTAAACAGTGAAGAGTATGTTAGGTTTAACAGCAATTTTAGCCATTTTATGTTTTTGGTATTATGTATGGAAAGATTTAAGAGCAACATATGGTCATTATAGCTGTATAATTATTTTTAACGAAAGAATTTTGTTTGTGCTTTAACATCTTGAGAGAACTCGTTGACTATCAAATTAGTAAAGCCGCGTGATGAACCGTAGTGACAATTTTTCATACTCAGAATTTACAAGTTCTTTGCCTGCATCTACATAACTAAATTCAGTTGAATTTGATCATTTATAAAAAAAAATGGCTTCCTATATCAGTCTCAGAGCCTTTATCTAAGTTATTGAAGCTTTCATAGTTGTGATTCTACTCAAGCAAGTACTGAACAATATCAGAGACTGCCATTTTGTCGAATGGCTAATACGCGACGTGTACGACCTATGTACTTTAAATAGCAGATTTCAACCAGAGCATTAACAGTGACCACGTGATCTGACATAATGATCATTCTTACCAATGAATGTAGTATCTAATAGGGGTTTTCCCTGAAGGTGGTGCTACGAAAACTCGCTCAAAATGTCTGCTGTTTACCGAGTTGCTAGATGGCGCTTAGATGGGCATTGGGTAAAGTGCCAAAAGGTGCATGTATGGGATGTCAGTAGAAGGCCAAAAGGCACTTGTATGAGGTAAAGGGTTTATCTGATCTAGCCATTTCTCTTGAAAAAAGCTACTATGCTACAAGTGGATTCAATCCATCCTTTTCACTTGAAAAGTCTGTACTGAAGGCACCATTTATTCAAGAAGAAAATGCTTTTACATTGAGTCATTGGCCTAATCTATCCTTTTCACTGGGGAAAATGATGCTTTTCAGCTAAGTGGTGACTTAATCCATCCTTTTCTCTTGAAACAAATCCTTCAGGATTTAGTGTTGATCTAATCCATCCTTTCTCATCAAAAGTGCTTCTGTAGCTAGAACTGACCTACTTCGTCATTTTTTTCTCTTGCAAAAATACTTCTTTACTTTGATTTTGATCTAATCCATTCTTTTCTCAGCAAAAGTGCTTTCTATAGTTAGAAATGACATAACCTAATTTTTACTTTTGAAAGAATGCTTATGTACCAATAGCTGACAATCAGTCCTTTCTCTTGAAAATGAATGCTTTTATACAAAAAATTTACTTAATCTATCCTTTTTGCATGAAAAAATGTCAGTATCATAACACCAACTTCTTTTGAAAAAAATGCTTCAGCACATACACTGAGAGTAGACCTAATCTATTCTTTTCGATGGGAAAATAATGCATGTACTAAATGGTGTCTTAATCTATTCTATTCTCTTGAAAAATGCTTCTATATTTAAAGTTGACCTACCGGTATACCATCCTAGATTATAGCAAGAAAAAATGCTTCAGTGGTTAAAATTAACTAAATCCATCCTTTTCTCTTGAAAAAAATTCTTGTCTACTAAACATTGACCTAATTTATTCATTTCTTTGGGGGGAAAAAATGCTTCTGTACTAATAGTTGACCCATTTCATTCTTTTTCCTTGAAAGAATGTTTATATACTAAGAATTGACCTGTTCCATTATTTGCTTTTGAAAAGTATGCATCTGTACTTGGAGGAGACCAAATCAATCCTTTTCACTGGGAAGAAAATTCTTCTGTGCCAAATGATGACCTAATCCATTCTTTTTTCTTGAAAAAAAAAATGGTTCTCTACTGAAAGTTCATTATTCCATCCATTTTTTCAACAAAAATGCTTTATACTAAAGATTGACCAAATCCATCCTTTTTCCTTTTCAATAAAATGATTGAGTACATTTGACGTAATCTATCATTTCCTATGAACAAAAAGATGATTGGTTTGGGATCCAATTGTTTGTAAATGATTGAGATAATGGTATACTAATAAAAATTAGATGTACTGACCTGATGGTTAGGACAGTAAAGCATTTTTGGTTTCATCAGTGTATGGTTTTAAGAATTTTCAATGTACACAATTTTGGGTCCATCAGTTTCTGGTTTAGATAATTTTCAGTGTACACAATATTGGTTTCATCAGTGTCTGGTTTAGATAATTTTCATTATACACAATTTTTGGTTCCATCAGTGTATGGTTTAGAGAATTTTCAGTGTATACAATATTAGTTCAATCATTGTCTGGTTAAGAAAAAGTTTCAGTGTACCTTATATACTCACTTATAAGTCAAATCCAATTGCAAGCAACATGGACTCTGATGTGTCATTTTATAATATGTCAGAAGATCAGGGTCTTTGTTGTTTGTTGTGCTAATTGCTCCTAACAGATGCAGATCTGCCAGTGCATTATGTACATAAACTTGAGATTCCCATAACATGGGCATGCTTGTCTTTGTTCACATTCAGATTGCGGTAATATTTAACATGGATCTCAGCACTGGCTGGTAGTCACTTTTAGTGAGAGAAGGATATTTTTTTTACATTTCCTGCAAGAAGCATTAAATGTACGTAACTCAGAACAGCACTCCCAAGTTGAAGCTAAAATGAAAACATTTAGAATTGACAGGTGAAAATTTTCAATTAATGGCCTATGGCAAGTTTTAAAATGACAATGTGGCAACTAGAAAATGCCATGAAGACTTTATTATAGTATGCATCATGCATTATGCTAAAAACATTAACAACAAATGATCGGAATCACAGAATAGTCCAGTTTTAAGAGTCTGGTGGTTCCTTCATCTTGCGGTTCAGTTGATGACTGCTCACAGTTCCGATGGAAAGATGTAGGTATTCTAGTAGAGGGGTAACCATAAGCTTTTTATAATTACTCTTAACTTTACCTAAACTCAAAACTGTAATTTTTGTCATCTTTTACTCTTAATTCTCTAGTTGAATGATGTCTACTTTCAGTATCAAAGCAAACTAAATTTTGATGGGCTTGACTAACAAACTAATAAATTTATCACAGGGTAGGGGGTGGGCTTATTATTAGATAAATATATCTTTAGTAACTGTCTGATAAAAGTTTGGCAAAAGGTTTTTAGGGGTAGACTTATTATGAAGCAAGAACTTGTCTATGGAAAAATGTGGTATCACATACAGAGGCAGATCATCCATATTCTGATTTTTTACATTATCAAGTACCATAAATGAGAAGTTGTTTTGCAATTAGATCTGAAAATATTAAATTTAGCTTGACAGGTTTATATCTGGCTTTTCTTAAGGACAGGTAGATGCATAATTGAATATTAAAGATGTTTGTTTGAAGTTTTTAAAACTTATGTAACTTTCACTTATGCATAAGCACATAATATCTCACAAGTGCTCATACAGTCACTGCCTGGAATATATATCTGTAATATATATCTGTACATTTTTTTCTGTTACAGGAAGGATATGGTATTGGTGATGACGAGTTTTCTATAGCATATGATGGCTGCAGGCAGCGAATCTGGTATGGAGCTCATAGTCATTCACAAGCTCACCCCTGCTGGAAATCAGGTCAGTCACAACTTTGTTCTTGTATGACAAAGTAAGCACACATTTGAGGGGGTGGGGTGGTGTATCTTGATTTTTCCCATGTCACTCCACACTCCAGGATAGTACAAATTACTTGATGGAGACAAATGAAATGTTGCAATGCATATATAGATGACCTGATGGATCTTCATGCAAATTTAGCAGATTTTTGGTCCACATACCAGACTGTTGTTCATTTAGCATCTTGATTTGTTCTTGTCAGTATATTGATATGTCAATCCTTTCCAAGAAACCCATTGGCAGCATTGTACAAAATAACTAAACATAGAGAGATGAAAATTGGCTAGCATATTTCTATGCTTATGCGTATAACCTCATTAGATTTTGTAGGTTTATCACACATTTTAAACATATAGGTCATGGTTCTTTTTACAATCATGATTAAGTAAAAACCAATTGAGACCAACAAAATAAAATGGCAGGCATATTTTTAATAAAGTGTAGAGGATCTGGTGTGATGATCAGGCCATTACAGCAATTTGTCAATTATTTACACATCTATATACATCCACCATCAGGCAAAGCATTTTGTGTTATGATATTGTCTATTTGTACATCTTTCAGATACCAGTTTAATTTTTGCACAATAAATCAAGTCACCAAACTGTATGGCTTGTACATTAGAGAAAGAAAAACCCAATAGATTTTGAGGTCAAAAGCTCATTGGCCATGATTGTAATGTCTTAAAGCAGAAAACGGTTTCTACATAATAACTCAAGTTATCTAATAATTTACAGTTACCAAAGTTATGACTCGGTAAACAATTTAATTATCAATATCATACAATGAAAATTTTAAATGAACTTAAAAGATTATGAACTAAATCCAGAAATATCCTGAAAAAGTTCATTAAAGTCCAAAAGAAGGAAATGTTCCATATAAATTTCAGATCCAGAAGTAGCCTTATTAGTAGCTTTCAACATATATATAAGCATCTTTTTATGAATATATGCTTTTTTTATCTTCTTTAATATCTTAAATTAAGACCTTTAGATAATCTCTACAATTTACAGCCATGAGAAAAAATTACAGATAAAATTATATGTGGTTGGCTTGTACTTGGAGTAAGAAAGGATCCTGTTAATTTGAGGATTAAATAAGTGAAAAGTCAAGGTCTCTGATGTGAAGAAGAATGTTTTCTGTATATTACCTTGAGCTGTCCATCATCTACAATTATCAAGCCTTGTGGATGGCAGGTAATAAGGTAAGGTAGAGGCCTCCATTTTTGTGGTTATAAGTTCATTGGTCAAGGACAATGACAAAAAGAGGGAAACAAAATTTTAGTGTCTGTCTTGAAAACTATTAAACATGGTGGGCATAAAATGTGCCACTCATGGTACTCTTGTCAACCTTGTTGGATTCTTTTTTTGGGCACAAAACTCTTAGAACAATTAATTAAACAAAAACCACTTGGGAAATTTATTGCATATTTTCAAAATTAACTTTCAGATGAACTGAGTACATTTTTAGGCTATTGCAGCAATTCTTTTTCACATTGTATACTTATTGGACTTCCTTCAGACACAAATCTTGTTGGCATAATTAGGCAAAATTCCATTCAGGGTAGACAAACAGATTTATTGCCATATTTGCATTTGTTGTTTTTTTGTTGTGTTTTTTTTTTTATCTGATTTGATTTTCAGACCATTACAGTAATTTCTAGCTCACCTGACCATAATGTACCGTATTGGTACTCTTCTTCTTACAGTGCACCAGAATCCCTCTTTTGACAGCCTTACTCAGAATATCAACATTTTTGTGAGTTTCCTTAAAAAAAGATAGTCCAGTGACATACGCTTTTTATTGTCAATTGTGGTCATATGGCCCATCAAGATTATGGAATGGTGCTGATGCTATCATCTGTTATCCATCTTTTGACATTGGCTTGTTTGCACAAAGGCCTCATGTTTTTTTTATGATTTTAATCCAACTTGGAATATATGCGTATATCATCAAGATCTCGATCAAGTTCAGAAATGACTAAACTCCATGCATATCAATGAGGAGAACTTTTATCTGATTGGCAGAGCTTGTTAGCACTCTTGAGCCCATATCTCGGATCCAGGTTCAATCTGATGTGGAATATATGCTTATATCACGAAGATCTCAACTGAGATACATCCGATATCTGATTGGATGATCTTGCTCTCCTGTAAGCTATTTTTTTAACTTAATTTTAATCAAGTGTAGAAATGAGCTTTTTATCATCTGTCTCAGATGAGTTCAATAACAATCGATGTATATTATTGAGATGATCTTGCATTTCATTGGCTGACTTTTTACCACATGGAAGAAAATATTTCTGATCAAATTTCAATCGGACTTGGAATAATGACTTCTCTGATCAAGACTTTGTACAAGCTCAGTAATAAGTGTTATTGATACCTATTAGTAACCTGATACTGTATCTGATTTGCTCAACTTGGACAAACTGTATTTTTGATTTGAGTAAACATGGTCAATAGATTTAAAATCACCAGGATGTCCAGTGAGTTTTATTAAGAGCAAGATCTGTGCATGTTAATGAAATTCACCAGTTTTAATTCTCAAATAGTATTCAGTGTGATCATTTTTTTTAATTCTCTAAATAGTAAATCAAGAAAAGTAAAATCTCAAGATAGATTCTTGAGAATTACTGTTGTGGGTTACATAGAGTTCTTCCCCTTGAAAAAAAATTATGCAAACCAGATATAACGTTTTTAGAAGACATAAAGATTTCAATAGAACAACTTATAAAAGTCTGAATATTAATATACCTTAGGGATTACAATGAATAATTTGTAATGAAAACTGAAAAAAGTATCAAGATATATTGTTTTGGAAGATGTGCATTTGCATGCTAACATAAATTGTGTGCATTGTTTTTAAGGATCAGAATTTGTTGACACAGTTATAGATAATTGTTTGTGAGTACTGCCTTTTGTTTAATAGCAATATTTGTTTCAATAAGAACATATTTCTTCTAAAAACCCTGTCTCAGTTTATAAATTTGCTTGCTAAGAATTATTCCTAAACTTGTTGACACATTTGAAATTCATAAAGGGTACATTCTGTTGGGCCTTTTTTTTTTGGCCCAAAAGTACATGGTGTGTGCGTGATGGAAATAAATGTTGATATAATCCTTTATGAAGACACATACATTGGTTTCATATTTGTTTTTGTAAATGATAGTTCTACACAATTTGGTATTCACAAAAATGTACATTTTATCCAAAACATGAAATTTGAAACCCACGATTAGAGTGTTTCGTAGTATGTATTTGTGAATGTATATAAATTTGTATTATGTATGAATGGACTCCATATTTATGCACATGTATAACATTTTTGACATTTTGCTCACTCTAAATTTTGATGATTTTCCTGTTTAATTGTTCAATCTGACATTATTTTTTGAAAGAGAAGTGAACAGCATTTTAAGATGGTTTTTTTTACACGCTTTCAGGTAGACAAATGTTATCATGTCATCTTGAAATTGAATGCCATATAACCTCCATGTTTATTTGAAGTACAAGGGTTCAGAATACAGACTGCATACTATAAAGAGAAAATGCTATGGTGTATGTCTGGATATTCATAATGGGCCATTTCCAAGTGATTCTAAATAAAAATTTAAAAGCTATATGAAATAAATACATGTTTGACAGGTTTTTCTTCAAACATAAAATCTTGAGCCACTTTCTGATTATGATAACCACTAAATACCATGTTTAGAAAAAGATAATGTTGAGTTCTAATTTGTTTTGCCACAGTAATGATGGATTGTGATAAAATCATGGATTGGGGAGCATTGTTTTCTGGAAAAAATATATTTGTATTAATCTATCTTACTGTATTTTTTGTTTCATTGCATTCTGCAGACCCATTTAATATAAAATAAGAAATCAATACCTACTTATTCATCATCGTGACAATAAATGTATCAAAACTGTAATCCTTACTTCATGAAGTAATAAAACTGCTATAAATAAAACTGCTATATGTGTTAAACAAGTGCTTCATGTACTGCATGGTTTATAGCTATTGCACACACAGTCTCTCCTCTTTGTCTCTGTCTTTCTCAGTCTTTCACTCTTTCATAAATTTCATGGAAATATTTAAGATTTGTAAGACTAATGATCATAAGGAATTTGTTTTCTAGAATTAATAGAAAGTAATCTTGTCCTCAAAATGATCCATAAACAAAACAAATTTTACTATTAGAGTATTTTTCATTCTTCTCTTTATGCAGTATCATCATTCCACTATTTATTAACACACAGTGTGTATGAACTGTTCGAAGAAATTGATCAAGAAATACATAAATTGTAATCACTTGCAAAATGTTTTAATTGAAGATCAAAATATAATCATCTGAACCTAATGGAAATATTCACATCATTTGTTTCAAACTCAAGTTTTATAAATCTTATTGACTATTGCACGTATCCCCATGAAACTTCACAATTTAGGATATATACTTTTTGGCATTTGTAGTTGGTGCATTTTAGCCAGCGTATATATAAGTAATGAATATAGGTACCACAGTGGAGAAAGGAATCATTGGCTGTTTAGTAGCTAATTTCCTTTATTAAATGCAGTCCTGGATAGAATTCAAATACATATTTAATGAAGAGAGAGGGAGCATATTTTATCTGTATGAGTTTCATCTGGATCTGATTAGGGGCCAGAATTCACTCTTACAGTTCCTACACCTTTTAAAGCAAGTTTGATTTGATGAGTTAAACACAGTTGAACAATTGCTAGCACTGCCACATTAATGTTCTGGAAAGATTTGCCATTTTGTTTTTATTACATATATCTTGCATTTTATAGAATTTCTTATATCCTAAATTGGTTTGAAATTTTTGTTTTTAATTTTAGCTTTACTGGGCATAGACCAGAAGGGCTTAGGTGGCACTCACCAGTTATTGTGTACTTTTGTGAGAGGGCTGTATGTAAGGTGAAGTTGTTTGCATTTTAAACATCCACAGTGGAGAGAATGTTGGCATACCTATATGCTATTTTCATGTAATGTGGCTGAAATTTCTTTGGATATTGTACTTTTGGAAATTTAAATGATCTTATCACACTACTAACTAAAATAACTGATCCCTTGTGCTCCAAAAATCAACCTGAATTTGTCTAAAGTACACTATTCTTGACAGCTATTAAAATAGGGAAAATGAATTTTGCCAGACTAAACAATACCACCTTCTAAAAGTGCAATGAATGAATTACCAAATACATAAAATGTAAGGAAAAGTTATTGGCTCTTTTTTTTTTTTAAATTTACCTCTGAAGTTCAAGAAGTGAAATGAGCAAGTTGAGCTAGCACTTTTTTGAAAGGTGCACATCTGGATTAAGGCAAAATTGTATACTCTGTAACCCATATTGCACCTATCAATCATACATCAAAATAAAGGGAATTAAAGGTTCTTTGAACAATACCTAAGATGTGCAAAGTCAGTATAATTAATAAGTATAGCCAGTATAACTAGTAAGGAAACCCTGGGAAACACTTTTTCTTTAACATTATAACCACATGCTGAATACGAAACTGTAGAGTGCCACCTTATGGGATGTCTGTTGTTTGTCATCCATTAGCACAAGTTAATTATTGCTATTCCTAAACTAGGATTGCCTTGAAACTTTTACATACATTCATCCTATGATCTAGTTGGTCCTAAATAAAAATGTTGTTGCTCAGATGTCCAGATTCAGTCTTCAGCACTTGACCTTTTATGATACCTAATTGGTCTAAAATGGAATTGGTGGAAGTATTGCTTCAATGATGATTTTCTCCAAAATTTTATTGCCATTACTTCCCATAAATGGATATCTTCATGATATGGTGATCTTTTAATGATGTCTACTTTGTTAGGGTGCCAGGCTGAAATCAGTACATAGTATATGTACCACAGCATCTGCTTTAAAATTCTATTGCTGGAAAATGTGTTTGTCATCAAGATTTCTGACATGTTTTATAGTGAACAAGATACACATATACTAATGAGTAGTCTTACGTGTGATTGGCTAATCTTGTTACCACATTGGGGAGTCATATTTCTGATCTCGTTTTGATTAAATTCAGAAGAATATGAGCCGATATGATGAAAATTGATGATGAGTGAGATTCAAGCTTAATAATTTTGCCAAGCTTTTTATCACTCTTTAAGCCATTCTTTTTTATGTGATTTTGAACAGACTTGGATTAAATGATTATATCTATTAGTAGTGTTGTTTCAATTATTGATTATAACCGATCATTAATTATTTGAAGGAACCAATAAGATAATTGATTGTGAAAGTCATAATCGAGTGTGGAAAGGGAGATAACTTTTTAGTTGCATGTAGAACACAAAGGTTGGTAAAACTCATGTAAATAGTCAGCTGTATAGGATTTCCTATTCACTACAGTCAGTATGAATTATTTGTTCCCTTCATAACTTATAAAACAATACCATACTCTGTAGTTGCAAACTTTTATTATTGGGAACATATAGTCATTATTACTCGATTTTGCTGTTAAATTGTTGAGTTAATAAATTTAAACAAATTTTTATGATTTGTTTCAGTATAAATGTAAAATACTTTATAGTATGTGTAAAGACAAATAAGAAAACCATGTTTTTCTATACTTTAAATGATAGACAAATATATGAATGAAAGAGTTTGGGGGTACTGTGACAGTTTTTTTCAGTTACATAAAACTAATCAGCAATAAAAAGTTGTTTTCATTTAATGAAGTTGTATAACAAAAATAACAACACAGTAGAAATTTTTTTATATTTTTAAAATATGATTGTCATTAAGAGAGATTTATTTATTTACATTTTGAACTCTTGAGCAAAGATATAACTATATAAGAAACAAAAATTAAAATATGCTCTTCAAAACCAATTACATACGTAATCAAACAGTGGAACTGATTATTGATTGTGTATTAACTGAACCTTCTTTAAACTCATGGGTCTGTCAGAAAGAGTCATAAATAGTTCTTAATTTGTATGCTTTATAATCAATTTTGTTTTACTTCTAAATCATAACACACATTTCTTCTCTCTGTAAAGGAAAGCAAGGGAAATAACAATATTGATTATTCAGAATCACGTTTTTGGATTATACAGAGTTCTTCTTGCCAAAAATTGCAAAATTGATGAAAAAAAAACGTTAAAATACAGGATGCAAATATTTCAACTTTTAAAGATATGCAAAATAAATTTCTTAGTGATAAAAATAAATTATTTTTATCGTTTAAAAAAAGTATGAAGTAGAAATATAACAAGTAATACTCTCAGTAGATAAAATAATTGGCTTTAAGATTACATTTAAACAATGAATGATTACAGGAGACAATATTATACTGATATGTTTTGAGTGGTGAGTGGATGAAAAGAACTGAAGATGGGGTTTTTTCTGATATTGATTTCTGGCTAGTAAGACCATGTATAAGTTCATTAATGTATTTGTAGATGAATTTTTTATAGAATCCTTACCAGATTCTGAAATATTTTAAAGCAAAGTTTGATATATTTGGTGAAATAGAGTTTGATAGTTCTTAAAGCGCTTGAAACATTTGTCATTTACATTATCACATATGAGGGTTATTTAAAAAGTTCTGAATATTTCAAGTTTCATTTTTGTTTTGTAAAGATATCACTAAATTTAATGCAGATTGAAAAACAAAAAAAATGGAAAAGAATAATAATTCTACTGAGCAAAGAGAGTATTTTAAAATCTGGGTGCACTTAGATTAGTTTCCGACTGATATCAGGGCTGACTTGGATGAAGTTTACAGATGTAGTTCTTTTTCATATCCTACAATTTTGAGGTGGTTTTATGAAGATGGCCACAAGTCCATGGAAGATGTTTTGAAAGACATTTGTGTGGAGTTGGGGAACTGGAAGTGGCTGTTGTCGTGGTTGAAACAGATTTCTAGTATCATTTGCATAAATTGTTCATTTTAAGCTCAGAATGATATGTGCAGCAGGTGTCCTGCATTTGTTGACAGCTAGTCAAAAATAGACTTGCATTGAAATAGCCATACAGCTACTCACTAAACATAAAATGAGTGACCAGGGACATATGAAGGAGGTTGCCATAGTGATGAAACATAGGGTTACATTTTTTAACCAGACTTGAGAAAAAAAAATGAAGTTTGGTTTGGATTAATTGGGTAGAGATAAAAAAAATCAATGAATGTAGATGGACTGTCAAGAGTTTTTATGTATTATTTTTCAATGATCCTGACTTTACTAGTGTCAGTGGACATTTTTATGCCTCCAAAAATGTTGCAAAAAGTTGTGGAATACTGCTGAACTGTTACCTGAGGTATGGATCTGCTCAATGATAATGTACAAATGCAAATATCTGCTGCCATAACAGACTTCCTGTAGGAATATAGCATCCAAACTTTTCCAGACCCTTCATACAGGTCTGATTCAGATCCAGGTGATTTTTGGCATAAGATTCACTTGGAGACTGAAGCTTTCCAGTATATGAACAATGTTACTAGATGTGGATACAAAATAGCATATTAATTGGATAACCAGATTGATTGAGAAAGTGTATGGGTTGTACCTTAAGGGGAATGCACTGTTGTACTTACTGTTCACTAATAAAAAACTTGATTGTACAGTATACTAATATTCAGAACTTTTTAAATGACTTTATTATATTGTGCATTATTTGTGGCACTTAATATACTCCCTGCCATAACTCACAGGTTATTTTAAGTGTGTATTATCTACCTAGTTGTTTTTTAAAAAAAAACAACAAATATACACATATACGCTTTTCTTCTGAAGCACTGGCAGATTTAAATTTCCAACAGCAATGAAACCCATGGACATTTTAAACAAAATGAGTTAAAATTTCAGTTCATGTGAAATCCATTGGACATATAAACCACAGATTTAAGGTTTTGTCCATGAATTTAAATTTTAAAAATCTTGGATGACATTGATTATACGAGTAACAGACATGTTAATGTTGCCTTTAGAAAGAACTTTTATCTGACTATAGCAAAATAGGCCAAGTCGATATCATGTTAAGTTAAGAAGATGGTTTACATAGTTGAACTACAATGTAGGTCAGCTTAGTGAAATGGTCCACGTTGAAGTTATATAAGTTAGTTGAGTGATATCAGGCACATTAAATGTCTTGTTTTGTTGTTGTTGTGAGGTTTAACACCATTTTTCACCACAAGGTAGGCTATACATGGTGGCTAGTATTAATGGTAATGGAAGAAACCGGGAAATCACTGGAAAGAACCACCGACCCACAAGATGCTACTCGCAAGCTTTCTCACATATCCACATTCACAGAATCCTAGACTCGAACTCATGCAGACAGGTGAGATGGAATTGATCCTTAACAGACATCGCTTTAGGCCACTCGGCCACTTGAGGCCCCTCTTGCTATGTTTATATGAGCATCATGGGCACTACTTGTACAACTATGATACCAAGTACATGTATGAATGTGCAGAATAATACACTATGATAATAAAAGTAGGTCACCATTTGCTACCTTTTCACACTGCTTCGATCATGTACACCTTTAATGTTTTGTCGACTTTCTTTGACCCTATTACCTGTAGTGTACAGTCATGAAACTGGATATGAGTGTGCATGTTAAAAACTGCAGCATCAGATTGTTGCAAAAAAAGTAACTTTGACCTAAATCAGTGGTCTTCATTATCACTTAGTGTTGATCTCCTTAGTCTTGCCAAATACAGAACTCTTGTTTCTGAATAAATTTGTGCAGGGGAGCTGCTCTTTTGTCTGTTACCTTCATTATTTGTTGCTTGACATTGTAATACAAACCCACTGACACTAAATACATGTACAATCAATCTCAGTATAATCAGTTATCAAATTATTACCACACTGCCTGACATGTGGACTTCAAAAGACTTAAACAATCAATGATGTCACATTAAAGCAATCCAAAGATTCAGATCAGTTTATTGGAACCTAACATTAATTGTCATTCTCACTTTGCTTAATATGTTCTCTCTTGTTAAAGGCCAAAAACAGTTCTCTGAGCAATATCATTCAACCCATTCAGACATCTTTGTAATGCTTTATTGTTCAATTCCTTATTTACTAATCATTACACTAAATGATATTTATTCTGGCTGTTTTGATAATTGTATAATATATCTGGTCTATTAGATCTATTAGGCAATCTATTAGATCTCACACATTGAATTCAAATTGTTCTGCACTATCACAAGTTGTCTTATTCATAGAATTAATTGTCGAGTCAGCACTGATTATTTGGTTCATAATTGTGCCCTGAATTGCATATCATCTTCATTTGTGAAGAGACTTTGATCCACATCAACCATTTGCATATGTAACTAGTCAAAACAGTTTTCCACTCTGTGATCTGATTGGATGCTGCAGAAAGAACTGATCCATTCAGATTGTTCATTACATTTGTTACATTTATGTAGTTATGTTAGTTAAAATACACAAAGCAGCCTCCATAGACAACAAGAAATGTCAAGTTTGTTTCTCACAATTAAAACTTTCACACAAGTTTTTTTAGTTCCACTCAGGGTATGTTGATATCAGTGAAGTCATCATAATGAATACCTTGCAGGTCACATAAGGAGCTCTCTAATTGGTCATGTGATTTTCCTTACTATAGGCAGTAGCTGTTGCATCAGCAACAAGGCATTTGTTCAGTATGCTGTTATAGCTAGCTACATACACCAAGGATGAACATAGAAAAAAAGTGGATTAGTGAGCTAGCAAATCAGACAAGCTTCACTTAGATATGCCATTATGTAATGCAGTAGTTAAAGTCAGTTTCTACACTTTATCATCTATTGTTCAAAACCATTTGTAAAAGACAGCATTGAGTTGGATCTGCCAGTATACTACTGTCTAAATACACAAGTTAGTTGCTTAAAAACCCTCATTCAAATATGCATAAATGCAAATTGGACTATAAACCCTTTTTTAAGTTGGGGTGTACTTTGTCATGAAAATCTGCCTAGACTTATATTGTATAATCAAACCTTTTTTTTAAAAAAAAACACTCAGGGAACCATATGAAGCAAGAGCAGATTCTCTGTATATACAATTAAAAATCCATTGGTTTATGTATAAAAAGGACCAATGGAACTGGATTTTTATACTCTGGTAGTTTTTAAATTCTGCAGAGGGTTGTTGGTTTTGTATGTCAGTACTGTATATATACTACAGGGCTTTCTGTTAAAGCTGGTAGAGGGTGAATTTTGCTGCTTTTTTTGACATCTGTAGCAGATTGAGTAGCCACTTGATTTTTATGAAGAGACACCTGTTTTGAAAATTAAGGAAAGTCTTTTTTATTATAATGCAAATCTAACATTTTATAAATTTTGAAACACTTTTGTCATGGATCACTAACTACATTCAGGTTAAAAAATGCTCACACTTTAGCCAGACTTTCAGTGTACTTTGCTTTTAAGGTGTCCATCCAGTTATATGTATAATGAAATAAGTTGCTAAGACAAATTCTTGCTTTGTCAGAAATGTTATTACCTAGTAAATTATTTCAGAACAATGCATTAAATGAGTACTGCAATGCTTTTGGGCCATCACCTTATTTGAAAGAAAAGTGGAAGACATATTATCATTGCTTTTGTCTGTACCACATTTGTGCATCAAAAGTTTTTACCCTACTTCCTAGCTCAGTAATGTCAAGGTCATTTAAGATACATCAAAGTGTGGTATTATACAAAAGTAGATAGATGTAGCTCTATAATGATAAAATAAAGAGAGTAAATCATACTTTAGAGACCACATTTTTTTAAACCAAAACTTTGTCCATTGTTAGAATTGGACTTTGTGTCCTTTTTTTGAACTTTTTGGCCTCAAATGTAAGGCTTATTGGTCAGAACTGCACAAAAATAGGCATACCTTTGCAAAAAGTTGTGTAAGTTTGGGATTGGGAGTAAAAAGAAGTGACCTGGACATGAAACTGATGGGTCCAATAAGCCCACCACCACTAAGTCCAACTTTCACCCTTCTGCACATGCACAACCAAATTAGCCAATAAATGACATTTCTAACCTAATTAGGTATCATGCTAAAACAAAATCTCTTAGAGCCTATTTTTAGGATGTGTTGAGAAGTAGCCCCAAAATATGTATTCTACTGGTATTTCAAGCTGAATTACATAAATCTGTATTGAGATAATTAGTGAAGGATGAAGAATCGAAAACCCTAGTAAGAACCACTGATCCACACAAAGCCACTGGCAAGCTTTCTCACATACCCACACCAGTTGAACTGAGACTTGAACTTGGGCAGACAGAGATGAGATGTCAGTGATCTGTAAATGCAAGAGCTTTAGACCACTTGGGCCCTTGGACCCCCCCCCCCCATAAGCCTGTCCAAAGGTTGGCAGAATTGTGCAGATCTTGACAGTGATTTTTTATCGCAGTTTAGGTTCCATGAATTGATAAACTCTTTATTCAGTAAATATTGATTCATTTTGTTAATTACTATACAGATCACACAAAATATTAGTCAATATCATCAAATAACCTTCGATCTGACTATGAATGAATTTGATTGTTGTATTTTATGGAGAAAACTGGGATTTGTGTTTTGTTTTATGTATTGGTACTTTTCTTTTGTTATTTATGTAATAATAATTATTATTATTGTTGTTGTTGTTGTTATTCTTATACCATATTATTATTTGAATGTTTATTTGTGAAGATTATAGAGATAATAATTCAGGTATGATTGCACAGCATTCATCATAAATTAGAATAAATCAATGCTAAATATACAGCAATTCATACAAAATATGAACTTTGGCAAATTATTGAGTCCCTAAATCTTTCTCAAATCAAAATTACAGTATGAAATGACTTTAAGGATAATAATGTAGAAAGACATCTTGTGACACTCTATTTTTAACTCGTTTTGCATCAGTATGGTCCTTTTGCCAAAGTTATAAAATATTCTCAGACTCAGATCCAGTGCAAAATCACATGTCTTGTGGGACTGTGCTTTAATCTAAATTGATCAAATATAAGAAGTCTGAGTTGAAGATGAATCTGAGCAAGCAGATGTTTTTAGCCCCTTTTCTCATGGAACATAATGAGTACAATATTTCAAATAAAACATCAAGTAAAGAAACAGTTGATTTTCAATAACTTGACTCAGATTGACGTCAAACTTTAAGAATGAACTTGATATAGTTTTCTATGGATATTTGCAAAACTGCACACATGTCAAGATTTGAAATACATTTTCCAGTTTTAAAGTGTCTTGTCAGAGTTCAGTTTTTGTGCTCACAACTATTAAACTATTTTCATGCTTAACACTAAAACTTCTGATTGGTCATTGTAAATCATATTAGCCAATCACTTGTCAAAAATTTCAATAGTGCATGCACATAGTTTTATAATCTTGTTAATCCTAATCCTAATTCTCTCTTTCTGATTAGGACTTAATACAACACAATTGATTGAGATTAGTTGGTCATTGTAAAGAACTTAAATTGACAGGTCCAATTTTGAAACATAGATGGCAAGGATTGGATTAATGCTAATAGTCCTTTTGGTCAAGATTATGTAATTTAATTGGATGAGACAAATGTATTAAGTGTTTTTACACAGTGCCAGTAATTGTACTTACAATCAAGGCACTTTGATAGGTTTTGAATTAATTAAACTAGATGAGTTCTTTTTAATTTCACATTATTTTATATTTGTTCTTAGAAGTAGAAGTATGGCATTACTCAGTTGATAGAATGTTGGTCTCATGGCTGCATATCACATGTTTGAATCTAAGTACCACTGGCTGTGTCAAATACACTTGAGCAAGGTACCTTGTCTCAGGTCAGCTGGTTAGGCCTGTTATATATTACCAGCAAAATCCTGATTACAGCACTTGTTACATAATGACTCAGCAAATTGAAATTCACTAAATTTTATAAATAGGTTACTCAGATTATAACTGTCTGCAAGAGGAATATGGTTTTTCAAACCTCCCTACAGGGATCTTGGGAAGTGGGTCAAAGGTCATATTTTAAAAAAAAACTGCAGTTACAGTGACATTTTTAAATAGTTTTTGGACCAAACTTTATGCATTCATATTACTACACCCTAATTTATATAATATCCTTTGGTTCATGACCTGTGTGTCATAGTTGGCATTGTGATTAAATAGAATAGGTTACATTTGGGTCATGACCGTGTGTCAGTGTCAGGGGTGGAAGTTGTGATTAGATGAAATATGTAATATGATTTGGATTATGACCAACAATGTGTCCTGGATTAAGTATGGAGGTTGTGGTTGGGGGAATTATTTATGTAATATGGTTTGAATTAGGACCCATGTGTTAAGATCAGTGGTGGAGTTTCTGGTTGGGAGAAATGTGTGGTAAGAAGTGTGAGGATTTGCCATGGCAAGCAGTGCAATTTTGTATTATTATTATTATTATTATTATTATTATTATTATTATTATTATTATTATTATTATTATTATTATTATTATTATTATTATTATTATTATTATTATTATTATTATTATTATTATTATTATTATGGTAATGATTATTATTATTATTATTATTATTATTATTATTATTATTATTATTATTATTATTATTATTATTATTATTATATAGGTAGGTGAGAAATGTGCAGTAAATTAAACTAGAATTATGTCCACTTCACATATTTCTTTTACTGTTCCAAATAAAATAACAGCAACAATTTCCAAACAGTCATCAAATAACAATGGTTGCAAATATTTTCAACACAAGTTGACAAGATTTCATTTGTTGCTAATTTACATCATGATTTCCAATTGCACATTAATTTTTACATGCTAGCAAGAAAATGGTTATTTAAGGAGTCAGTTGGTGAAAAAAATTAATCTGCAAGTTTTTGTTGGATTTTGCAATTAGTTGCCAGAACAGGAATAATTAAGATCAGATCCTACCAACAGGTTGTTTTGTGGACTTGAAATGCATCTGCATGTCTAGGCAATCATTTTCTTTTTCTAAGCATAGTATTCCACTGTTTCCATTTTGCCTGAAAACAGTTTTCATTTTCATACCAGTTCAAAATTTTATTGAACACAAAAAAAGACTACCATATGTACTCACTTTTAAGGTAAGTCCAACTTCAAGCTGCACAGATCCAGATCTACCATAGCATAATATGTTGGCTGATCAGTTCACTTTGTTTTTGGTAGCCAGTAGCACAAACAAGATAGACCCAGATCTGCAGGCACATTATGCTGTGGCAGATCAGGATCTTTCTTGTTTGCAGGAATGTTTTGTTTGACCCATACATACCATTTATAGTCCAACTACACATCATAGCATAATGTGCTTGCAGGTCAGGGTCTATGTTGTTGTTAAACTGATCACTTCTCACAAACTGCACAGAACTAGATCTGCCAGCAGATTATGTTACAGCAGATCTGCGTCAATGCTGTTTGCAGTCAGACTCATTTTATAAGCCAGTACATATGGTACATGTGACAGAACAGAGGTCAGCTTAGGATAGATCAGGAGATTGCAAAATTTGGTCAGGAGTTTTGATTTCAGATCAGGAGGATTTCATTGACTGAAATTTAGCATGTAGATGGACAAAACTAACAGCTATTGTACAAATTTTTTTTCTGTATTAAAATATGTATATCACCATCATCTCATCACCCAGTTCTTTCATAGTTGCATGCTTCTTTTCATAATGTCATTATAAACAGCACAAGCATTTTAGCCTATTTTAGTATATCATTGCCCAGTATTTATTTCTGGAAGTCTTGATCTTGTCACTTAGAGATGATGTATCATTACTGGAGTCCCTCAGCCTGAATTTTCCTCAGAATAGAAAATGTCCTTTCACTGTCTGCATTAGAATATGGAAATGTTAGTACAACTATAATGAGTCCACCAAGAGGTTTAAATGGTTTCTTGCCTGTGGGTAAATTTGGGTTTACTGACCAGCTGCATGAAATGCTCACAATTAGAGCTATAGCTATGATATTTTGCGACTCGGGACAAACAATAAAATGGCGCCCCAGCCCCCTTCCCATTTAATCACATTTTTCTATTTTATTTATTATAATGTAACGTTGTAAGCCTCATTTTGACGCCCTGTACCTTGGCGCCCGGGGACATATGTACCCCCCTGCCCCACCCTAGCTATGCCTCTGGTGCTGTGTAGGTCAAATTTTTAAGTTCATCTTAAAATTAACTTTATAAGAATGTCAGAATGCTTACACATGCCCCTTTGAACTTGATTCCATCCACTGGAATTCCTGTTTCCATCCAATAATAAGTTTTATGTAATATTTTGATTGTTTAGATTTTTGGAGTTTTAGCAATGAGAGAAAATGCATGCTTTAATATCAGTAAACTTGAAATACCAAAGTCAAACAAACCTGTTTTATGCTACTTAATCTGTTTGGTATTGACTAATCTAACCTTAATCCATTACTGTTTTTTATCCTTTCCAAATTATTTCACAAATTATAATCCATCTTGACAAACCTGAAACAGTGAAACCATGCCATCTGAAGGAATCAAAGTAAATGTTAATTGCTCTCTGCTTCTTGAACTCTTTTGGTAATTGAACTATTATCCTTCAATGTTGTTAATCCTTTGTAAATTACTACTGATCATATGTAGTAGAATGCAGTTATTACTCTTAGGTTTTTGTTTGTCAAATTAGCAATTAAAGTGTCCTACTTGCCCTGCACAAGCCAGTTCACAATGACATGACGTCTTTACACTGGAAGCAAGGTACAAAATAAATGGAAAAAAATTCTGCTCTAGAATACTAATTTTGAGTACATAGGAAATTTTAATGAGTGAAGAGAGACACCCCTCATCTAGGGAGGAAAACCTCCTGTCCGAGAAGTTCACATGTATGTATATATTTCAAAGAAACAGTTGTCAAAACTGGCATAGAACTATTTTTTTTAAAAACATACTGTATTCTCTCTGTCTGTCTTTCTGTTCAAATGTATTAATGATCTTTCAGTATACAGCATTCCCTTATATAAAGTCTTTCATTTTAGCACATTTCTAGCTTATTATAAGATTGCTATGGTCATGAACCACATTTCATTAAGTGGTAGTAAAAGCAAATGTATTATGTACTTGATTATAAGGTAATCTCACTACAAGTCATATTATCTATGGCTCTTATAGACAGCATTATATTGAGCGAGTACTTAATCATGTACTCCATTATAAGTTGGTCTTATAAGTCAGTATACATTAATGGCCCTTATAGACAGCATTTTAATGAGTGAGTACTTAATCATGTACTCCATTATAAGTTGGTCTTATAAGTCAGTATACATTAATGGCTCTTATAGACAGCATTATAATGAGCAAATACTTAATCATGTACTCCATTATAAGTTGGTCTTATAAGTCAGTATTCATTAATGGCTCTTATAGACATCATTTTAATGAGTGAGTACTTAATCATGTACTCCATTATAAATTGGTCTTATAAGTCAGTATACATTAATGGCCCTTATAGACAGCATTATAATGAGCGAGTACTTAATCATGTACTCCATTATAAGTTGGTCTTATAAGTCAGTATACATTAATGGCTCTTACAGACAGCATTATAATGAGTGAGTACTTAATCATGTACTCCATTATAAATTGGTCTTATAAGTCAGTATTCATTAATGGCTCTTATAGACAGCATTTTAATGAGCGAGTACTTAATAATGTACTCCATTATAAATTGGTCTTTTAAGTCAGTATACATTAATGGCCCTTATAGACAGCATTATAATGAGCGAGTACTTAATCATGTACTCCATTATAAGTTGGTCTTATAAGTCAGTATTCATTAATGGCTCTTATAGACAGCATTTTAATGAGCGAGTACTTAATCATGTACTCCATTATAAATTGGTCTTATAAGTCAGTATACATTAATGGCCCTTATAGACAGCATTATAATGAGTGAGTACTTAATCATGTACTCCATTATAAGTTGGTCTTATAAGTCAGTATACATTAATGGCTCCTATGGACAGCATTATAATGAGGGAATACTGTAGCAGCATTGAGCAATAAAAACATTAAAAACTTTTTGAATCGACAGATGATTAATATTTTTATATATCAAGTATTTTCTGTATTTTTATATATAAAGTATTTTCTGTATAAGAACTAGCCTAACATGTTCAAATGTAAAATATATCAAATCTTTAACTGCACTTCTAGTCACAAGGTATAACATATTGCATGGGATATGATCTTTTTTAGTTCTGCTTTGATTAATTTTTTTAATGCTTAACCATCTTCTTGTATGTTTGAAATCCCAAGAAGACTAGATCAGATGATTTAACATGTATATATTTAGAAAAACAAAACACTGAAATATTTGGAAGTTTTTAACTTTGAATAATCTTTATAGCAAAAACTTACCAATATCATACAGCTTTCTTAGAATTTGACTCCGGAAATTACTACCTGACAATAAATGGAGACTGGCTTTTTAACATGTAAAATTTCCCATGAAAAATAATTTTCTTCAAATGCATAATTGTAAACATTTTGTAGAATTTCTGAAATTGTATTGGAAAACTGAAGTACTGTGAGGATTTATTGATTCAGTCACAGAATCTAAATGACAGTTGTTTGGAACATGATCGAGTGGGAACAGAAGAGTTACAGTTAACTGTGTTACACTGCAAAAATGTATCATCATTCATGATGGTCATTGCTCGGAGTCATTGTTTTCGTCCTCTTTCAGTTCATAAGGTGGTTGATGGGGTTCTTGTACCCCCTTCTCAGGTTTTTCTTGCTTATCATCTTCCTCCCCTTCAGTAAATATTCCACCCTCTTGTTTCTTTTTCAACTCATTCACTTCTAATTGTTCATACTTCGTTCTTTGTTTTATAAGGTCTTGTAGTACTTGCTGCATTCGGAATGTTGGAGTATACCTTAAGGCCCTGCTGGCACTGTTTAGGGGTATTACAGATTTGCGCCCCCCACCAACCATTAAACCTGTGATTTGCTGAAGTAAAAGGTCATTTGGAGTATATTTTTCCCTCAGATTCACAGTTTTTATTCTTCCTCGAATGAATTCCCACATATTTTTATTTTCCTTTGTAGACTTCGCAGACTTGGTTGACTTGGACTTGCTGCTGCTTGATCTGTCACTGGATTTTTCTTTTTCTTTTGCAGATTCATTCTCAGAAGGGGGTACATAACCCCATATTAAGGAAGGGTCCAGTGGTTTAGAAAAAATCTTCAACATTAAATTTGCTTTCTCTTTCTTCTCATTTCCATTCATCCCTTGAGGAATTACATCCTCATCCTCTACAGTGTTTGGTTGTTCTTCATACTCGACTGGCTCCTCCCTACGAATATTGCCTAGAAAATTGTCAATTTTTCCTCTAAGTACTTGATTTTCCTGTTTTAAATGTTCTTGAGTAGGTGGCCTTAGTGATGGTGGTCTTCTACTGTGTGTGTCAGAACTATGACCAGTTAATGTACGAGGAGTAGTCAAGTTACTCATGCTATCAGGTTGGTCTTTGTACTTATCTTTGAAGAGCAAAGCACGAAGATCAATTCTTTCGTAAGGTTCATTTAAATCTTCATCATCAGAATCCCACAGACCACTGCTTGTGTAGGTTAATCTCCTTTCCATTCCAGGATAGTAAGTTTTGGCACGAAAAAGAGGTTCAGGTGTATTCTGTTTGAAAGGACCTGATGCATGCTCAACAAATTTTACATGGGGTGGTTTGATTTTGGCCGACACTTGCCCTCCATGTATAGTTGGCAATTTATCTGACCCAAAGTCCATACTTTCAGCTCTTGCTTGCATTGGTTCCATCATTTTTCCTCCTGGTGGTGCAGACTTGGATCCTCTTCTTAGCAACATAGACCCTTGCCGTGAGGAAGAAGCAGAAAGCCCTGAAGTAGATATTGTTCTTGCAGTTTGGGCTCTCTCTTCTTCTTTTTGTTGCCTCATTGCCTTCCTAGCCTTTTGAACAAATGGGGTAACAACACGTTCATGTCCAGGCTGATTTCTTAAAGGATATGTAAGTTTTTTGTCTAAATAAAACGAGTCTTCTTTAGTCACACCAAGACGTTTCTCTGTATTTTCTATTTGGTTTTCATCGTATGTAAGATCTTTATTAGGGTTCATTCTCTGTTGAAGTTCAAGCCCATGTTTTCTCTTATCAATTTCCAGTAGCTTAACCTCAAATCTCATCTTACTGGAATTCTCATGAATCTTTTTTAGTTGAGATGACTTTTCTTTTTCAATCTTTTTAGATGCCATTTTAAGAGCATGTTCACAGACATTATTCTTGACTGATGTAATCTTTTCTACTGTGGAAACCTTTTTGACACTCTCAATGGCCTCCTGCTGTAGTTCTTGTAGAGGTCTGGATACTAGCTGATCCGAGTCCATGATAAAATAGTTCCCTGTAAGTAAAATGAAATTATGGTCAACAAGCTTCCATAAATCATATTTTACCTTCATTAAAATTGTGCAGATTCAGTAAATCCCAAAGAATTGCCACACAATAATGAATGACAAATAGTATAGAGGTATGAGGAAAACATAAGAGTTGACTAAAGTTAAATAAAAAAATACTATAATGAATGACAAATAGTATAGAGGTATGAGGAGAACATAAGAGTTGACTAAAGTTAAATAAAAAAATTCTGACTTCCAATATTTAAAAACAAGAAAATCTTGCTTTTTATATCAGAAAATGGTTATTTATGTTTGAAATGGTGATAACCCTTGCAAACTTAGCAAAAATAATCATTGCTTTTAACTTTGTGAGGACAACTTCATAAAATACTAGCAAGGGACAAATTTGTTTCAATCATAAAACTTTTTAACCTATAAGAAATTTAAATAATAAATCTTCGTTTTATGAACACCTCTGAGATAAAACCACCCCAAAATACAATCATGTTACATACTACAATTTATTTGATATAGTGGTACAGTGAAATGAAATGCAGTTAAATTAAATAATCTCCCAATTCAGACCGTTTTCTTCTGGTGTAACAAGTGGTCAGTATTAAAAGTTTTGCTGTTTTTAGCACAAAATAAGACAGTTGAAACCATTACCTAGTCATTATAATGGCTGTTTCACAATTTATTTCTGTTTGTCATGGCACTAAAACTCCTATAGAATGGACACTATTTAACCTGCATTGCTTCTCTAATACTTTCATATTTTTGCTGATCAAGGTGACTAACAAAGCAAATTCATAACAGAATTTATAGACCCTGCAGATTACTTGCTTCATGAAATCATGGAGTATAGCTCATACAATAGAATGGAACCCCTTTAATTGCCTTATTGATACATATATTTGAGTGAAGTCCCTTTTTTTCTTGATTGGAATTTTGTAGCCTTTCAAGGGATTGCATTAACTTAGGACCAGAATGAATGAAAGTAATGCTGTACTCTGTCACTAGAGAATGAATATTAATATGTCAAAGAATATTCCTAACACATAACTATAATGTTCCCTTCACATTTCAGTGAACTTATAATTTTTAATTTCTTTTCATGTACCTTGGATTGTATTAGTATGACACCTACCTCTCGGTAGAACAGTAGGAGTTAAATCCTCTTCATCCATTATAAATCTTTAGCAGCAGCAGCTACTACACCACAGAAAAAAAAATTCAGTTATATATTCTTAGATTTGCCTCTACTGTCCATCATCACCAGAGTCCATATTCCTACATGTTCAAAGAAAATTACTTCCAACTCTTTTTGCACAGTATGCTCTCTGGTTCTAGATACAATGTCATTTCAGGAATATGCCTCTTGTGTTTTTGTTGATTTGGTTTTCATTCTTCATTGAGTAATAAATATTGAAATCATTTCTGTTATAGAAATTGTCATTTTTTAATCGCTAGTCCATTTAGTGCCTTCATTTTCTCTTGTATGAGATCCCCTTTTATGACAATATTCTAGTGAAGCATTGTGCTCTCATATGTGTCCATCCACAGTAGCAGGTGATAGTTTATTGAACAATTTTTTTCTGTTTATTGAACAATTTTTCCGTTTATGCATTTCCAGTCCATTAACTGATGGCCTGTTGACAAAAGAACTGGTCTGTACAGGTGGAACCTATATTTAATGTGTTTTTGAAAGAAAAAACCAATGTTTATATACTCAAGACAAGAGTTACTCCAGAAAAGAGTACTTGATGCACCCAAACAAGTCAAGAATCAAGGTTTTGAGTCTTCGAAAACTAAGTTGTACAAGAAATGTACCTCAAAAACCATGTTTTGCCAACAAAGAGTTACTGTTGTAGTTTTATGCCATACTTTATCTTATCTCTGGACACATTGACAACAGCTTTCTTATAATCCAAAGACTGAGATCACAAATATACATCTGCTTTAGGTTTTTTAATCATGTTTTGTCAAGATTTACTAAGATTGAATAAAAGTGTAGGTGGATTAACACCCTCATTAAGTTAGGCATGGTATAAAGTTTCCCCATGGTCACTATCTTGTTGACCTGATATCATGTTCACACAAAATTAGGTCTAAACATGATTTTTTTTAGAATAACTTTTTTATTTAAAATCTGATAACAAAACTACCAGTGACAAGGGTTGTTCAGAATGACTGCTACCAGATTTTCAAAAATATCCCATCTTAAACAAATGTAAACTTGCTGGAATGATCAGATAAAAAGTTTGCACAATTTGATAATTTTGCAGAAAAACTAAGTTGGCAGACCATAACTGTGAGAAATAAATGATTTTTTCAAGAAATATCACAAAGTTCAAGAAAATGTCTTCTCACTGCAGTGTTACAAATTGGGATTTGTATGTTTCATTTCTAAGTCATATGTAGGTAGCCCAGATAACAACCATGTAATATAGCCCTACAAACATGGGTGAAGGAAAATTAAGGGCAAGTTGTATGAATTTCAAACCTTGTAATTATTTGGCATGATTACAGAATTGGTTATTCTTTAAATAATCTCATGCTTAAATAAAATAATTTTACTTTTGTATTTTGTGAGTTTTCTGAGGCTGTTATTATTTTTGGAAGATTTGGTATTGTTTTTGATGACTTAACTCAAATTTTAATAAGAACTGCTTTAAAATATAATTTGATTAAATTTATAGTAAAATGAAATGAAAGGTTTTGAGACAACGTCCAAATATTACCTAATCTTAGTTGTATTTCACCAATTTTGCTTTTTTATGAGAACAATGTTTCTAATAATCTCCTACCTTGTTCCTCTAGGTTTGCCATGTCAGTGGAAAATATCTGTCTTCTGAATTAAATGCAAATATCATTGTATATTTTATTGACACATTAGTCCCAAATTGGCAACAGTTGTGGCTTCAATGAATGCCACTTCTGCATGAATAAGTGGTGGAAGTAAATATATACAGAGAGTGTATGGACAACTGCATACATTAGTCTCTGTCCAAATTCAGTCATTATACTACAATACAGCAAAACTAATTATAATCTTGTTGATGTGGAGATCTGTTTGAGGAAGTCCAAGTTTGATTGTCTTGTCTTGTTTTAGTGCTTGTAGGGTTCAGTTGATGCTTTTTAGTGTTTTGAAGAGCATATCTTCTCATACAGTTTCATAGGACCATGATTGTTTTAAGCAGGGTTTTTCTTGTTTTATAATTCTGACCCGAATTAGCTAGAAAAAAAAATGTTCCTCTGTTTTGTAGAAAAAGGACTCCATATATCCATTATATTAGTTGAAAACAAATAATTATCTCGAGATTAAAGAAAAATGTCAGTTCAGAAATCCTAGGTCTTTTCCCACCCCACCTCACCCTGAAAATTAAATGGTTGGACTCTAATGGGTGTTACATTTTGTTACCTGGATTTCTAATTAATTCCTTGAATTATGACAGCTTTATTTAAAAATACCTTTTGATGAAATTGCGTTTTTTATTTTTTTTATTTATTTATTTGTTTATTTATTTATTTTGTTTTTTCTTAGTTACACCTTCTGCTGTTCCAACCATCCACCCACCCACCTAACATTCCATCCATCCATCTTTCAGCAAGCATTTGAAAACTGGTATTTGGGTCTGTCTGTTAAAATGATATAGCCAACACCTGCATCCAGTAATTATTTCTATTTTATCTTGTCATGTTTTGTATCATTTCACAAAGATGCAGCAATTTTATTTCCCATTTTCACTCCCAGCGATTTTAACAGGAAATGGATTCATGTAGTTTTATTATAAATCTCTTTTTTCTATCATTGTAATCTCTTGATGATCTGACCTAGATATGCTTCCAGTGGCAGGTCTTTTGCTTGAAAGACTGTCAATTTAAACACTCTTGTGCTTTATTATACATTTTCAGACAGGTTTGAACAGTAATCTTATAAGCATCTTTTCAACTGGCTCCAATATCGGTGTCAAATTTCATAAATATGTTTATAAAAGGAGCTTTGCTATAGAGCCAAGATATTTTGCAGCTGTTTACCAAGGTTGGGTAAGGTAATTTAAAAATCATAAAGAAATCTGTATTGATTGTGATATTTATTTTCAATAATATTGTTCCTCTTAATAATGATCATTGAGTTACTTTATTTACTGGTGTTTAGTATCCATCCCAGAACCAACAGCATAGTCAAGGACATTGTTACCTTTTAAGAACTGCTTCAAATTTTGCTAATCACGAATTGCCATTTACATTTACAAAATTAACATTTTTTGGTGACATTATCTGAATTGACCCAGCCTTGTACCTCAGAATTGTCCTGGCTTCTTGAAAAGATATTAGAAAACTGCTATATCTCTTGTTATATAATACAGCCACAAATCTGGGTCTACACAGTTTATAGTTGGGTGCATATTATATTTATACACAGCAAATGCAGTGTCATTTTGTCACATTTTATATTAGCCTTTGTTAGGTAAGTAGCTTTATGTAAATACACACTTATAGTACATCCAATGTCTCTATGAATACATGTACATATCTACATGTATGGTTTAAAATTGCTTTAAGTTTTATAATTGTTGGGAACCATAACTTTCAAGGGTGCAACTGGGTCTGTGAATAATAATAAGAAAAAGAATAGGAAGAAGAAAAAAAAGAATAATAAATAAATAGTCCACCACCCAATAGCTTGAAGAAATATGTTTGCTTGGATTTATATAAAAGAACTAATTCTATCCATGGTGTAAGTTTTTAAAAAATATATTTTGGTTAGAAAGAAAGTTGCTCTCCCTATTCCCTCACACCTCACCCATCTACCAAGAAATGATTTTATTAAGTTTTGCATTTAAATATAAGGTTTCAAGAAATAATGTGGAAACAACTACTGTCTATGGATTTGCTTAGCACTTTTGGAAGTACATAACATTACAAATCGAAGAAGGGGGGCCCTTAGTGGACAAGTGGTCTAAAATGTACATTGTTACTGATCACTGCCAACTGACCTGTTTCTGTATGGGTTCAAATCTTGGGCTCAGCCAGTGTGGGTATGTGAAAAAGCTTGCCAGTATCTTTTGGGGGGTTGGTGGTTCTTTCCGGGATTTTTCCAGGTTCTTCCCCTACCATTTATAATGGCTGCCATGTATAGCCTATTTTGTGTTGAAAAATGCATTAACCCTAGAACAACAACAGCAACAATAGCAACAACAAAAACAAATTGCAGAAGCTCAGAAAAACATATATACATCGGAACTGTATTTGGCAGTGATTTTTGTATGGTAATATAATAAATTTATGTTAAAAGAGGCATTGCATGCTGAAAATCTTTAGTTGCCAAGTTATTGCTGTTGGATTTTTATTACAATACAGGTAGTCAAAAGATATAATCTAATACTTATCAAACAGATAAGAAAATATTTGTTTGATTAGGTGCTATCAGTCATTGTATTGACACTGACCAACTTGCATTGCTGTCAAATACAAGTCAGAGGTAAAAAAATATCTGCAATGTGTTTTCCAATTAAATTGTCTTTAGTAAAGCATACAATTTTAGCATCATTTTTAGTTCTTCAGCACACGAAAAAACTACCAAGAAAATGCCTTTTCAGTACTGACAAAGCCTCAAAATGAACATGTTATAGAAATGCAGTCTTTTTAACTTGGGTCCAAAATCAACTGTTGCATATTGGATAGCTTCATTTGGACGGTTCAGGTTGAAATTTGCAGTCTCTTGGGGCAACAAATTTTGGGGGAAAGAGAAGCAGGGACAGGCAATCATGCAATATTGAAAAAATGTGGCCTTAACATGTCAAATAACATGTTAATGGGATTGCTGTCATACATCATATAGGTTCTGTGGTCCAAATGTCTGTTATATCTGAGAAATAGTCACACAGTAAAACTTGTCTTGAAAGAACACTGCTATGATAGACCACCTCTCTTCAATGATGAGTTCAACTCTTTTAACACTTCATGGAGAGTATTGTTCAAATGCAATGTAAAATCACATTGGTATTTAGTAATTGACTTGTCTTTTCTGGAAAGGAACTGAGTACAATCCAAATGCTTTTTTGCCATGGTTTAGTTTTTGTAATGATTTGTATAAATTTCTGGCACACCTTATTGAATATATTGAATCTTTTTTTTTATTATTAATACAGTACTCCCTCTCTGTAAGGAACCTTAGTATAAAGTGTAAAGTCAATGATCCCATTTAATTGTAGTACTGGTAGTATGTATAAAACACCTGAATATACAGTGACCTGACCTATAAGAAAGTTGGCTTTTATGGCTTTCATGAACAGCTTTATAGTGAGGGAATATTGTAGAAATAACATATTCATCTGGCAAGCCATGCAGGCTTATACACAAGGAACTAGATATCAACATTCAAGTGTTTTCTCACATTTTTATTTTTATCATTTATGTCATATATATTCTTAAAGGTGTTTTTAATTAAGTAATTATAGATTCAAAGGAATTTCTTTCATTTTCATTGGCATTTCCAAATATATAGCATTTTAATGAAAAAATGCATATCTTTATTTATAGCTTAAGCACAAAAATGAACTAATTTTTTTAAAAATTTGATAATAAATTAAATGGTGGGAAAAATTGGAAACAGTGCAATCTTTCATGGCAGGCATCATCTGTCATAAGTGTAGTAGCAACTTACACTTGAAAAATAATGAGATTTGTAACCCTACTTCATGCTGAATGATTCAGTATTGTTGTACATAGATTTTACTGAAATTATGTGTACTGTTTGTATAACAAATATACACATGTCCAACTAGCTCATCATCTGTTTTAAGTCCAAGGAATAATCTTTACAATCAAAATTTGAAATTATTTTCTAATCATGTTTCTTTGAATTTTTGTTTTATTAAATAATATCAGTTAAATATTTTTCTTGGGATTCAACTTTTAATTTTGTGACTTGACTGCAAATCATGAATTCTCAATGAATAATGATAATCCCATGGAAACAGTAGAGCCAGTAACCCAGTCCACAGTTTACATGCCAATAAAAAAAATTGGACTTTTTGCAAAGTCATGAAAATTCATTATTTTAATGTATTCTTAACATTTTTAACATGTTATCATTTATTTTTGTTGTCCAATGATCTCTTACCTGCTTGCTGTATGGGAGAAATCACAGAATTTTCAGATGCCAGATGTTCAAAGAATGCAGACATCATTTCATCAAAAACTGCACAATTTCTTTCAAAACAATTGACAAATTGCAACTGCTTTTTTATCTGAGCATATTGTAATTTCTGTATAATATGACATCTGATTTCAGCTGTCCAATTTTTTCTTCCATTTTGTGTTTCATCTGTGAATGTGGTATCTCAATTCTTTCCCTAGATACTAATGTAGCATGTACACACAGTAGTACTGTGCAATCTTACATGAAGTTAGGGATATTGTCAAGCAATGCTGGGCATATTAGATGACCCATGCCACAGATTGTTGATGCCATTGTCACAAATTAATGGCTTCAGTGTAATTTAATTTAAGCAGCCCATTCATCTGTAACTGTAGTTGAATCATTCAATACACTATTGTCTTAATCCTGATTTGTTAGTCATCAAGCACTCAAGAAAACAGTGCTATTATATTCCTTGTCCCTAACCTCAATCAGTAGGTGATATGCAGCTATTTGGAGATAAAGGTGTATTTATCAGGCAAGATTGGCTGTGGATGGCACAGAAATCAGTGGAAAAGAGACCTTACTGATTGAAGGCTATTATCATTCATTGTTGACTGAGTGAAGATGGATATTTATTCAAAGACAAGATATGTCTTGTACAAATTTTACCCAAATGGCATGCATCTTTATTGCCCTGACCTATTGTTGGGAGAATGACAATTTATGTTAAAAAAGAGCAAATTATGAATATGGTATTTCATATGCTTGTTCTTTAAATTAAAGGATAAAAAAGAACAATCTAACCATTGCTAAGGAATCATTTATGAGAAATAGAAAAATGTTGTCAATTATTGTCACACAGGTGACTAATTAATACAGAGTCATGGTTTATTGAACATATTTTGGAGCCTCAAGTTATATTGTGCCAATTTTAAAATTAAGCTCTAGAAACATAACAAGGAAAATACTCAGTTAAGATATACAAAAAAATGTTAATGACTTGAACATCAGCATGTTTAAGGTTTGTATATTTCAATAATTGGGATAAGAAAATTCTCTTATATATCTGTAATTTGAATGTATACCTCTTGATATTTGTATATAAGTGGACTTGGTGGCTAAGTGTGGTTTAAGGCCCCTTGCTTTTACATTACACTCACACATTTCACCTCTGTCCATATTAATTTGAGACTAAGCAACAACAAAGTAGTTATGTAAAAAATAAAAGTTGCCAGTATCTTCCCATGGGTCAGTGGTTCTTCCAGGGGTCTTCCCCAGTTAATCCTCCACCAAATATTCTGGCAGACATATATAGCCTATCATGTGCTGGAAAAGTCACTAAACCACACAAACCAAACTTGTCCACAAAAGAAGAGAATTCAAGCACAACTGAGTTTACCTGTTGATATATTTGACATAAATAGTATGTGTACATTAGAAAATTTAAGTAAACATTTTTTTATATTTCAGTGGGCTACATCTGAGCTACAGAAATTATCAACATATATTGATCTTATGAAATTGCAAAAGATACAAGTGTGTGAAATATAACACCCATACTAATAATGAGAACTTCTAATGTAATGAGTCCATTGTGACATACAAAATGAAGGGGATGTAAATTTAATCAAATATTAAATTTTACTATTGCCTGCCTAGGATGTGAGAGGACGCGGGTTCAAACCCCGGCTGAGTCATACCAAAGACATTAAAAAATGGTACTAACAGCTGCCTCACTTGGTGCTCAACATTAGGAGGTCAGTGTTAAGACTGGTTGGCCCGTGTCAGGATATTGTGATTGGGTGGGACATAAGGCTACATGTCTGTGGCAAGATGCCCCAGTCCAAGACATCACTATAAACTGTCACACTGCAAACATCCTAGCTCTATGACTGAAAAATTGTTGAAGCTATGTGAAAAATCCAAATCCCATATCTCTCTAGCATCACCTTGCCTCTTTTATTGATACAAAGGATCAATGTTAGAATAATGTTATATGCCTGTCTCAAGTCAGGTATATTATATAATGACCTTTTCTATCCATCCTTCCACCCTTAAACCATTTGTTGTTTTGGCCATAACTTTTTGTATTGGCTTGAAAATATTTTCACAAAACATATCCCCAAGCATATATATCATGACTAGATGATGTGTTACCTATCAGGTCAAGGTCACAATATGGACTAGTTTTATGACTTGTATTCAGTTTTTTCCAGATAATAACCTTTGAACCACTGAAATTATTTTAATGAAATGTTTCTCTTGTACATATTGGCACTGTTAGGTACTTTGCCTCAGTGTCAACATCATGGCAAGGGAATTTATAATTTTGTGACATGTATCCTTGTTTGGAATATAGCTTTTGAAGCACTGGCATATTTTCATGAATTGTTAGCCATTTACATATTATAAATAGATGTTGTGTCACATAGCATAGCCACACCCACAACCTCAAGGTCAAGCTGACAGCAAGGGCAAATATAAAAATCAATTACTACTGCCTTTGTATGGATGTAACTTGAACCAGTGAAGATATTTGAATGAAACTAGCCTGGTATATATCTTGACTTGACATTTTTTTTTTTGCTGAGAGGGACAATGCTCAAGTAAGTCAGTAAATTGTTTCGATATCCATATTGTCACTTTTGGAATCCCTTCAGATATTTTTATGAAACCTTACTTATGTCCACATATTGTTATGCAACAGTTAAATCCCAAGCTCAAAGATAAAGGTGATTTTGTTGGGAAAAGGTCATGAGATGGCATGATATACCTTCTGGTACATGGTATCCTTGTTGTATTCTATTAGTATCCAGTATATGATTGCAATTTAGACATAAATTGTATATTTTATTTTAATAGGCCCTACACAGTGATTAAAAGGTCAGTATTATCATTTGAAATTTTAGTATGAAGGAAAGTGTATGGCTCTGAGGATAGAGTTAAGTCATTGCCTGGTAGCAGAGACACTGGTACTATGTTTCCTTTTAGGGCTTCTGTTTCTTTTTAAGTTGCTTTTTAAGGTAACACCTTAGTATTGTGAATACTTTGTTGCATACAGGTATTTGAAAAATGTGGCATGTGCATGCACACACACACACACACACACACACACACACACTATCTTTACTGGTCCAATACTTTGGTCTGGACTGTCATTATGTAAATAATGGGCCATTCATTATCAAGGATAACAAAATCCAACAAGTTTGTTTGTGACAGAATTCAGATCAGTTGTTAAGGTGATTAATGGCAATCCTTGTAGGAGTTAAAAATATGTCATTCAAATTGGACTTCAATACTATACTGTGTTGAGAAACAGGTATATCATAATATAATCTGCCTACTTGTAGCACTAGCATTCTGACTCAAAACTTGCACATTTTTTATTTATCAAAAATAATATTGCCACATACTAGCATGAGAAAGCATTTGCCAAAAAAATACAAATTTATATAATTCAGTAAGTATAAAATGATTAAGTTTTCATTTTTCAATTTTCTTAGATCTTCATAAAAATATATCTTAAACTCCAAGGAATGATGATTCCACTGCACAACTTGCCAAGACTAATACCCATGAAATTAGCTATTATGGGCATTTCTCCCAGATAATATGATCCTTATAGTAATGTTTAATTAAGAAATAAGATATATTTTAATCAAACAAGTTACCACTTTCTGTTTCAGAAGTGAATATTTGTACTAAATCAATCATATAGAAATTACTTTAAGAATTGAAAAAAGTAACCATTGAACTTTTAACGTGTGCTTTTTTATTACTCATATAACAAAAAAAAATATTGTCAAGAAATACTAGCATTATCTAATCTCAAGCATATTGTTTTAATATAATTTGCCCAATGCTGAATTTTGTAAAAGTAAAGAAAAACAATGAAATTTATCAAATGTGGAGATTATTGTCTTTGTTGGGATTATCACACTCAGCTTTCCCATAATGTCAATCAACCAAATACTGCCTCATCCTTATATACAGAGTGTCCTTATGCACTTTGGTGGGATAGTGAGATGACCTTGGTGGAATACCTGACACAGGGCCAACTTACCCTGCTCTGAGGACTGCCATTAAATGTCCAAATCTGATGAGGGGTACACTATTTAATGTCATGCCAATCAATGATGTCAACCATGACTTCATGCCCACCACCATCACCAGGATTTGAACCTGGCATCTCTGCTACCAGAAGCCAGTGTGGTAATCACTAGGCCTCTACCTTCTGTAAGTAACTAATCAATGTAATGATCACATTATGTAACATGGAATTATGTTGTTTGTTATTTAAATAGCTTATAAGTCATTAATTTATAAAATTGGATAATTACATTTAGTTTTTACACTGTATAGCATTGTCAAAACGCTGTGTTGATTTAATGCTGTGAATTTGTTGTTTTTTTCCTGTGTATAAGTTTTCATGGATTTTTGAATTATGACGTTTTGGTCAGTGCTTTTAAGTGGAGTCAAACAGTAAACAGCAAAGATTAAGGTCTGTGTTATTTGTTCTACTGTTTGAGTATCAGGTTCAGCCTATGTGGGTATGTGAGAGAAAGCTTGCCAGTCAGTAGTTCTTTTCAATGTTTTCCTGGGTTCTTCCTCCACCATTAATACTGGCTGCTGTGTATATCCTATCTTGTGCTCATAAATGGCATTAAATCCTACAACAGTATTTGGTGTACTGATTACTTCAAACAATTTGCACAGACCCAGATCTTCTGGCACATTATGTGATTGCAGATCTGGATCGGCAAACTTTGGAATTGGACTTATAAGCGGGTATATACAGTATTAATAAATTATAGTGTTTATGCTGCCGGACATTATGATCTCATATGATGTACATGAGGCTCACATGCTCATATCAAACTTTTGGTTGTCAATTTCATCCAATATTTTAAACACTCATTTTTAAATATTAATGATTCCTATAAATCAATATATCATTAAAGATCTGTTCATTATTTATAACCTATATGACACTAAGCCAATTGTAGCACATTTATTTTAAGAAGCAGTTATGATTTTCTTCCATAATTTCATGAAAGGGTATCAGATATATTAATAATAAATTATACAACAAAAAGGAGGCCTAGTTGGAAAAGAAACATCTATCAATACTAAGCAGGTGGCCAAAACTCTTGTCTGATTGAATCTGGAATTCCTGTTTAAAATATGAAGCAGTAATAACTGATATGATTACCTTGATTTTTATCAACAAGAATTGATATAATTTACCTAGATTTGTATCAATCAGTTCATTAAAATTTCATGTTGGCTAGTGTTCAAGACTACTTGTGTCACCTGTTACAAGAATTGATCAGGTTTTGTGCCCCCCACAGAACTTGCAAATTGGTATTTTAATATTTAAAATTGGCAACTTAAAATGTACTAAAGTTCAAGTTATTGAATAAAAAGGAAATTATTGAACCTAAACATTTCTTAGTGTATTAATTTTTATTGGTAGCTTTTACATAGTTTATACATAATAAATGTATGGATCTAAAAAAATTAAAATTAAATTAATTAATATAACAGATATATTGAAATGCTAAGGCAAAAAGTTGCGTTTTGGATTCTGACTTTATAAAAAAAAATATCTGAATACAGGAGAATTATTAAGTGATGTGTGGCTTGATTTATAGATGTCTAATTGACAGGTACAGTGAAGCATTGGTTATTTGGACTCTGGGAGACATATTTTGTCAGGATAATCAGTCATCTGGATATTTGAAATTTGATCCAAAAACAATTAAACTGTGACTGTAAATATTGATTTAACTATATAGGTCCAATCACTCTACATTTTGACAGTGTTTATGTGTGTGTGTGTGTATACAAAGCACAAAGAAGAAACATATATATATATATATATATATATATATATATATATATATATATATATATATATATATATATATACACACACACACACACACACACACACAATGTAATGAAGAAGAAAATTTTAATGTTTTGTAGACACTTGGCATGTATTAGAGCAGAAAAGAAACAATGCAAATCATATTAAGATAATTTAAAGTCAAACAAGCAGTTAATAGAAGTCTGCAAGTAAAGTTTCTGTATATCCTTTTATATGAATGTGCACACTGCATTTTTATCAAAATCCACTTTAAGAGCATGATGTACAAGTACATATAAAATGGATGGTCATTTTATATGCGTGTGTTGTGAATACAAATGGCAAAAGGCTTTGATCAATGTCTACTCATATAAGCTTGAACTAAACAATGATTTTGATTGGTCTGTAATAAGACTTCAGTGATACTTAATTTGCTTCGGATTTGTGTATTTCAAAAATGAACATCGTGGCAAAGTGGCATTCACCTAGCAACAATTGGGTGTAAAAATTAACATATCTTTTGTATCTGATTCTCTCCTAACTACATTTATATTTACTTTCCGAATGTTATTTTGCTATCAAAATACATGTACCATTGTAATTATAATTGTTTGGTATTTGTGTTTGTTTCTGATTTATGTTAGCATTGTGGTCAGCAAATTAGTTTCATTTATAGCTGCAAATACATTTTAATAAAATTTTTAAAAGTTGAGTTGACATTGTAGTAGTATATACAAATGAATAAGCTAGATATCTTGCATCCAGATTATCAACATTTTACTTTATTTTAAATGATAGGTACATTAGTATTCACCATACATTTAGGGTCATATAATTTTCACAAATAAAATGAATTGGGTTAAATATTTTTTTCTGTGAAGACTAATGATCATCATCATACATGTGTTCAGTAATTTTTTTAAATTTCTGTTCTCAGGAATGCATCCAAAAGATCTGCAAATATTTTATGATGCCAGATATTATTTACTGAATGTTTTTGTTTTTGTATCTAATTCCTTCTTGCAGAACTAATTCACAACAAAAATTTGTTATTTCAAAATAAACTAATTTGTACATGTACTTGCCAGAAAGTGGAGGTGATTGTAGATGTTGACGCAGACGAATAAGATTTTTCTTTGTAACATGCTCTTCTGTTTCCATGATTTCTTCCATCTTTGGAGCTAGTAGCATTTGACTTGAAACCTTGATCAGTTCCTATTGGTGTGTACTTGGCCTTGTGCTGTAAAGCTACATAATGTTATAAGTCACATGCCACTTACAATGCCATATTCATTTCTTCATCAAATATGCTCAGAAAAAAGACTGAATTGGTGCTCTGAGGTATTGATCTTTAATTGGAATCAAGTTGCATTCTCAAAATGGTAGGCCTTTAGATGTAATTGGTATGGGTCAAGTCTACTCTGCAGGACTGAAACTTAGAAGTGCTGTGAAGTCCTTGTGGGGCTACATGGGGGGCATTAATTCACATGGAAATATTGTTACCAGTCTTTTTAAAAATAATTGTTTAACACATTTATGGGCAGTAAATCAGTCAGGGATGGAGTTGAAACTATATCCTAAGCAATAATACACTGTTGTACATTTTAGTTTCTTTGCGTGGAGTTATCAACTGGGGATACCTGGGGACGGTTGGTACATCATGCCATATAACTGACATACTGTCCATAATTAGTGCAATAATTCTTTCTGAATGCTGTCCATGTTTCAGTTGTAGACAGTAGTATCTGCATTATGTAAGAGGATCAACTTACTAAATAATTATCACAGATGTTTTTGTTTTTGTCCAAGTCAAGTAGAAAATTTTGATGGTATTGAAGTGATTATATTTTCTAAAGTATGTGTGTATAGGATTTGATGGCATGTCAGCACAATACTGGTTATATAATGCCAATTAAAAATTAAGTTTTAAATATGTAATGATAAAGAATTGCAACAAATCTTTTGAAAGATTAACCATTCCAATTCAAGACATGTTGTACTTACTTTTAGTGAAATCTTTCTTAGCAAAATTAATCAAAACTTGCTTACCCATGTTTATAAACAAAATATGTAACCATATTAGATGTTTGTACTTTCAAAACCAATTGTGCAGTTGTTTTTGCTTTGGGGATATTTTGGACTTTAACTTTTATTGCTTTAATTCATTGAATATTATATATTTTTATTATTTTTTTATGAAAGCAGAATTCCCAGTGGTGCCCCCTTTATGATTGAAAAATTTCAATTTAACCTTGATGTTACTATTCAGTAAGTAGAGACCATTGTCCCCTAAGAAGACTCACAGAATTCTCCCAAGATAAATGATAGTTGACCTTCATCTATAAGTGGTGGCCATTTAAAATCATATCATTCTCAAGGTAGAAGTTTGTATTTAATTTGTTAAACAGCATGCCCTAGATTTTCAAACAGGAAGAATATGTTTTTACAGTAAGACATTAAATACAATACTGGTATTTAGAGACATAAATAACTATACAGTCTTTTAAATGAAATGAGATAGGTACATATTTTTAATGTCCTGACCTTGGTTAGGCCTGTAACTGTATAGAGCTGTTTCAGGTTCAAGACTGACAGTTGATAATGCAAGAAGAGTTTCAGTTGAAGTGCTTGCCTGTAATTGGTAAACTATTGCAGACATTATCTTATGATCTTTGTTTTTCTACTCCTACACATAAACATAAGGCAAAGTCAGTGTTCAAGAGTAATGGATTTTTAGGTGGAAATAATGAGATTGTGTGGAGCTGACTTCATTATTTTTGGTACAGTAATTAAATAGATGAGTTTACATGGTTTTGTGTATGTGCATGTTTGATTTGAATTTTTAATGTAGCTATTTTTCCAGTCATATTGCTATTATATATGTAGTGTGGCAGTTTACAGCGATGTCTTGAAATGGGCATCATGCCACAGACATGTAGTATCATGTCCCATCAAGTCCCTTTATCTTGACACAAGGCCAACCAGTTCTAACAGTAACCTGGTAATGCTGAGTGCCTGATGGGGCAGCTGCTAGTACCAATTTTATAAGTCTTTGGTATGACTTTTCAAGAGGGGTTCAAACCTGTGACCACCTGCATCCAAAGCAGACACTCTAACTGCTAATTCACCAGAGCAGTCTAACTCGTGAAAAAAAATGAAGAAAACTGCACTGTCCTTCTGCATCCACTGGATTCTATAATTGTGCAGTTTGTAGAGCATCATCCTTGGGATCAAGGGTTCCAGGTTCGATACCACCAAAAGACCCAGTCCAGGTTAGCTGCCTTGGTGTGCTCTAGAGACAAGCACCTACCTCCCATTCGGTGGCACAATATAATGAAAAATGTGTTTAAAGTAACATTAAAAGCCAACAAAATCAAATAATTATCTATTTTGGAATCTCAGGGTTCCCATGAAAATTTTGGAATGTACTGCAGTAAGTACCATGTTATACAAGAATTATTTTGGGGACTTACCATGAATTGTTTTTGAAGTAGAATATTTTTTTCCAACTCCAATCCAACCCACCCATCCCATAAAATTAAATGGTTGTACCCTTACTGAGCCTTGCACAAACTTAGATTGGTCAGTAGTCAGGGTAACTGCCAAAATTTCAAATAACACTCAAGATAATGTCACACCCTTGCAACAAATGGCCAGCACTGATCAGTTGATCCAAGACATTTCAGAGGAAGTATAGACATAGACTAATATATCTTCCTTGCCTTTCACACAGGTGTGTGGTATGTTAGTTCATATAATGCAAAATAGTTATGATTCAGTTTGTTCAGAATATGTGCAGTCAGCCTTATTTTTATGTGATTCATTGATTGGGGGAGGAATCTTGTTGTTTCCACAAAAGGATTTCAGCTCCAGTGGTCTTTGTATTTGTGATTTGCTATGGCAACAAAATCCACAAAAATTTACAGTCCACTAAAAATAGTAAATTCACAGTATCCAAATTAAAATATTCTTGTACAAGAATTCATATATATCAAATATCCTATTCATAACCAGTTTAAAGTAGAGCAGGGTATCATAAAAACCTTATACTATGGTATTTCTGAACACACCACAATACATAACAAAATATACTCTATACATTTCAATTGAATGCTGATGTTATGAAGTAAAACCAGGAGAAAGCCAACACTAGGAATACATGTACAACAGCAGTAAAGCTGATATTAGCACTGTTAGGTCATCATGCTGGAGGAAGGAGTTATGAATTGACAGTTCATGGGTGCAGTGAAATTTAGAAGACTGGCAAAATGTCATCGTTGATGGGTGTTTCATGGCAACATCTTAAAAAGAGCAGCTGTTCAGTATGTGTCTGCTACAGTGTGTAGGGCATATCATGAATAGTAAATTAATTGCATAATCAGTATGCCATCTTATCAGGACAAAAAGATTAGTGACCTTAATGCCATCTGATATAACTATAAAATAACTTTAAGGGACTTTCATGCCATATGAAACAGACAATAACTTGCAGGGACCTTGATTCCACTAGATAGAACTAGAAGTTAACTTTCAGGGACCTTCATGCCATCTGATCTGGACAATAAGTTAACTTTCAGGGACCTTCATGCCATTTGATCCAGACACTAAGCTTAGTTTTAGGGACCTTAATGCCATCTGATCTGGACAATAAGTTAATTTTTGGGGACCTTCATGCCATCTGATCTGGACAATAGTTAACTTTCGGGGACCTTCATGCCATCTGATCCAGACACTAAGGTAAGTTTCAGGGACTTTTATGCTGTCTGATCAGAACTATAAGATAACTTTCAGAAACCATCATGCTGTCTGATCAGAACTATAAGATAACTTTCAGAAACAGTCATGCTGTCTGATCAATTATAAGATAACTTTTAGGGACCATCATGCTGTCTCATTTTGACTATACAATAACTTTCAGGAACCATTATGCTGTCTGCTCTTGACTATAAGATAACTTTTAGGAACCTTTATTATTGCATTTGAAGTTTCTTGGTAACAAGATGAATGCATCAAAAAGAAATAATGTACTTAAAAAATATGCCAAAAAGCATTCTTCTTAAGGCTGCGCAATGTATTCATTTTTTCTTCTGAGCCTTGTATTTCTTTATCCCCATTTTTGGATTCTGTTGATTCATTTGATATCTGATTTTGTAGTAAACATTTCACACCTTTGAAGTAATTGTTACAGACATAAATTTTCATTAAGGTTTTTGTTAAAGTTTTCCATTTGTCTATATATTTCTTTAACCACTTGATTGTTCATTTATATCTTGGCACAAAAGAAAAATTTTCTGACATATATACCCAATCTGTTTTATTGAAGTTGAGTGTCACAACATAGTAAAATCTTGATTCAAATTTTTTGTTCGCTTATATCTCTTTATCTTCTCTTTGGATTCTTCTTATACTTGAAATACAGAATTGTTAGAAAATTTTATTTATTCTTGGGCACAATACCTTACCCTCTTACCTTTTAGCAAAATTGGTAGAATAGACTTTGAAACATGGTATTAAGGTTCTAGTGGAAGTTTTTCATAATTTTATTTCCTTGGAAGCTTGAAATGTCTCTTCATTAAATGAGGACAGTTTGTTAAATTATGCACTTACTCACTTGTTTGATTTTTGTGTCAGAGTCACAAGGTTTTTGTTTGAATTGTGGTCATGACAGTTTCTGACCTTCCTGTCATGTATGAAATATGGGATTTCAAATCAGAATATAAGGAACATTATTATTATTGTTAGTGACATTTCACTTTAAACCTTTTTGGGATCTGGGATATTGTATGGTACCATACATTAATAAAGGGACAAGCATTATTTGCTACTGCCTGTATGCTTCATCAATATTTGCGTCTAGCATTCAAGTTAGGATGTCCATCCAAACTTGGTGCTTTTTTTTGGATTTTTCTGGTTTTCTTTACGTAAAGGGATCATCCCACACCTGGGTTGATACATAATACTTCCAATAAATTGCCCAACTTTACAAGGAATGCAAAGTCTGCATTTTATAAAGCTATCTGTCCTAATTTCTTGACTCATTAGATTTTCCTCAACAGTAACATTACATTGCTTCAGTATACTTAAAAGCAGCTAACATCTTGGTCACTAGAAATGTAATATATTACAGTATTGGTGTTCATACACTCTATAAATAAATATATTGTACAGAGTTGGAATTATATTTGCATACTGTGTTACATATATATGATTGAATTGCTTGTGTGTAAGGTTTAAAATTCTTTTTATTTTATTTTTGTTTCATTGTATTTAATTGCAAATAATATTTTTCTCAGATTTGGGATTCTATTTTTAGTAGTGAGATATTTTTAGCACAAAGTTTGTTTTTTCAAGACGAAGATGTAATACATGAGAATTAACATTTAGTTACTCTTACCCTGGTAACAATATCAACAGGAAGTTAAAATGACTGGTCAGATCACAGACATACATTCTTCACATGATACTGTTTCTAAACATCCTTTTTTATGATTGGTTTTTAAATGGCGTGACATTGGTCTATGTGAAAATTATCGACAGCATGACCAATCTGTGAGACTGGGGTTCTAAATACGTATTCCATATATTTTGTCAGATAGAGTCATTCAGATCTTGAAGGAACAAGGTGTATTGCTTTTAATTTGTTGCCAGAATATTTTATTCTTCGTCTGATTATTGCATTCAATAATTTATTCTCCTTTACACTCAACAAGTTGACTTTCTTATAAAAAAATTCTGAAAGATATTCATGGAAGTTTATTCTGGAATTATTTGGAAACAAAGATTGTGATTCAA